>JPFL01000379.1:0-20734 GCA_000733385.1 Paramecium biaurelia
TCATGAAAGCATTGGAAGATGAATCAACAACGTGAGTTTCTCCTCCTTCTAAGACAAATCTAACATTAACAACAGGATAACCAGTCAAAGGACCTTTATCTACTGATTCATAGAATCCTTTTTCAACAGCAGTGATATATTCATTAGGTATACTAGTACCAATAACATGATTTTCAAATTAATTAGAAAATTAACCTTCTTCTAATTAGAGTGGTTCCATATATCCAATAACTTTAGCATATTATCCAGCACCTCCTGTTTATTTTTTATGTAAATAATCAAATTGTTATTTTTATGTGATAGTTTCTCTATAATTAACAGTAGGTTAACCTAATTGAACATCAATTTCAAATTCTCTTCTCATACGTTCTGCATATATTTGTAAATGCAATTCTCCCATTCCAGAAATAATAATCTCCTCACTTTCTTTATCCATATCAACATTAAAAGTAGGATCTTCTCTCTAAAATTTAGATAAAGCCTTTTAAAATACTTGCAGAATATTCCTTCTTAGTAGGTTTGATAGATAAAGACATGACTGGTTATGGAACAAACATACTAGAACATAAAACTTAGATAATTCATATCTCCATATACAAGAGTATCACCACTTGAACAATCAACTCCAAAAACAGCAAAGATATCTCCAGCTTCAACATCATTAATTTCTTCCATTTGATTTGCATGCATTTTAGCTATACGAGCAACCTTTACTCTCTTCTTTGTTTTCATATTATAAACATAATCTCCTTTCTTTAATTTACCTTAATATACTCTAACATATGTCAATTATCCAAATTTATTTTCTTCTAACTTAAATGCATAACCTACAAATGGTAATTTAGGATCTGTTTTAAATTCAATCTTTTTCTCTTCTTTTTAATCTTAAGATATTTAAAATCCAAAGTTTTATTTCTCTTCTGGAGCAGGTAAATAATCTACTACACCATCTAATGCCAATTAAACACCCTTATTTTTATATGCACTACCCATAAACACTGGATAAAATTTATGATCTTAGCAATTCTTTCTAATAGATGATTTTAACTTCTCTTCACTAATTGGTTATTCATTCAAATATAAATCTTCTATTTCTGGATCAATACTTCCTATAGTTTCAATCAATTCTTATCTTTTTTCCTTTGCTTCCTCCATGTATCTTTCTGGTATTTCTGTTTCCTTTACATCCTCTCCTTTCAATCCTTCAAAGAAATAAGCCTTCATTTTAATCAAATCTACTAACCCATTAAATGTTTAATCTTATCCAATTGGTATTTATACTGCTGCTACTGTTAATGACAATCTCTTTCTTATACTCTATATAGCACTCCATGGATTAGCTCCCATTCTATCTAATTTATTTATGAATATGATTCTTGGCACCTTATATCGAGACATTTATTTATGAACTGTCAAAGTTTATGGTTGAACTCCTGCCACTCCACAAATCAACAATACTCCACCATCAAGTACTCTTAATGCTCTTTCAACTTCTATAGTAAAATCAACATGCCCTGGTGTATCAATTAAATTGACTTAATGTCCTTTCCATTTTAAATGAGTTGCAGCACTTTAAATTGTAATTCCCTTTTCTTTCTCAAGTTCCATAAAATCCATTGTGGCACCAGCTGAATCTGCTCCTTTTACTTCATGAATTTCATGAATTCTTCCTCCATAATAAAGCACTCTCTCAGAAAATGTTGTTTTCCCAGAATCTATATGAGCAGAAACACCAATGTTTCTTATTAACTTGTGAATAGGTTAACTAAACCAAAATAAAGGAGTTCGCATAAATGACTTGAATCGGAATATATTATTCATCTCTTTAATTTTTACGAGAATTAAAAATTTAATTATTTTTTATTTTATTTTTTCTTTATCTATGCATCCTAACCCTACTCCTCATATTATGTTAAATCTATCATAACTTTTCATTATCCTTATTTTTATTCATCTTAAATTTATTAATAAAAAACCCATTAAAATTATAAATTCTATTCTAGTCATTATCATTATAATAATTTTAAACACCCTCTATTAGTCAAACTTATTATAAATATTCCATAAGGATTTCACAACTTTAAACAAGTTATTATTGATTATTCTAATTTATCTAAGGATTGATTTTCTATTCTAGTAATATTATATATATATATAAATGAAGTTTTATTAGAAAATCTTATTTAATATCTTTTAAACTTGAAATGCAAATATTAATTTTTCTTTGAATAATAATCAAACGAATTTTAGAAACAAAGGCTCAAAGTAAAGTTTACAAATGAAATTTTACCAAAATTTGACAAAAGTCATTTAAAGTTTACTAATATACCTATACAACTTAATATTAAGATTAAAAAAATAAGCATTCTTAAATAGTTGAATATCATTCTAGTTAAATCATAACTAGAATGATTTAGATATACTAGAAAATTAGTTTCACTTGTAATAAATTGTTATGTAAAAATAATTATAAGTAATATTTTAATCATCAAATGAGTTCTTCTTCCAAGGCTGAAGGATCTTAAAAGTTTATATTATCTAAGTTAGCTAACATTGATTTTGCATAAACTTAAGAATTATGTTCTTATTCTTCTTTTGCTTTTTGATCTAATTCATAATCTATATATTGCTCATCTAATAATTAGTTTGATAGTACCAATAATATTGCATTACTCATCAAATTCTTTTATTAAATCATCATATTCTAATTTGGCTCGCAATTCTCTAAAATTTTCAAAGGTCTTTAATCTTGTTTACTTTTAGTGCTTTTAAGCATTTAATTCAATTTTCTATTATTAATTATTATAATGTACCAACTTTGTTATCTCCATAGTTTTTTCTTCCATTTTTATGTAATAATTAGTTTAAATATTTTTTAAATAAAAAATAAATCCATCATTTTTTGCATGGTTCAAGTTAAGAGATAAGATAGAAGAAAAGTTTATGAATACTTATTAATGGAAGGTGTCATTGTAATTAAGAAGGTAAATGATAAATTAATTGATTATAGGACATGGCACTCCCATTGCATGCTGAAACAGGAGTTAAGAATCTTGAAGTCTGGATGCTTTTAAGAAGTTTAAGAGATAAGAAATTAGTGGATTTAGTATTTTCATGGCAATATTACTATTATTATCTTAAAGCAGAAGGTGTGAAATATGTAAGAGACAAATTGGGTATTTTATTTGATTTCTACATTCTTCTTAGGTATTGTAGAAGATGTCATTCCTGCAACATTCAAAAAGGCTGATAAGAAATTTGAAGATGATGCTCCAGAGACAAGATAAAGAGGTGGAAAAGGAGGAAGATCATTTGGTAGAGGAAATAGAGGTGCACCAAGAAGAAATGAAGAAACAGAATAACCAGCCTAATGAATATTATTACATAAGTATATTACATTATTTATTTATCTTATTATTTTAAAAAGCTGTAATAATATAAATTATTAATATAAATATATTCAAGAGCCACAATTTAAGCAAACTTCAACTTCATCACCATCTTCAGTAATAATAATTTGAGGTTTACCCTTCTTAACAGTTTTACCTTCATTAGTAACAATCTTTTTAGATGCACTTTCATCAATTAACTCTTATTTTTATGATTAAATTTTAATTTATCCACCTTCTTTCAGTAATGCTTCTACATCTACAGTAAATTTAATAGGATCTGCAGCAGGTCTTGTTCTCAGATAATACATTCCTAAATTAATTTTATAATATAGATACCTGTTTTTAATCCTTTCTCCCAAGCATAGAAATGCATAGATGTTACTTTAGACATATTTGGTTCTGCCATATGGATATTTAAGGATTGACTCTAATCAATAAATGGAGCTCTAGAAGTTGCCAAATTTAATATAGCTTTTTAGGATATCTCCCAAACAGTTTTATATAATGATTTGATATTATTAGGAATTTCTTCTATATTCTAGACAGAACCATTATTCATTATTAATTTATTCTTGATTTGAGGTGTCCATAAATTTAATTCAATTAAATCATCAACTAAATGAGGATTGATACACACAAATTCTCCAGCCAAAACTCTTCTTGTATAGATATTAGTTGTATATGGTTCAAATGATTCATTATTTTAAAGAATTTAACTTGTTGATGCTGTTGGCATAGGTGCAATTAATAAAGAATTTCTCATTCCATATTTTATTATATTCTATTTGAGAGTATTCCAATCATATAATTTTGGAGTTACACCCCACATATCAAATTACAAAATTCCTTATGATGCTGGACTACCTGTAAAAGTTTCATAAGGTCCAAATTTCTATGCTAATTCAAAAGATCTTTAACATGCCCCATAATAGATAGTTTCAAAAATCTTAGCATTCAATTCTAAGGCATCTTCTGAATCAAATGGTATTTTCATTCTTTATAATGCATCTGCAAAACCTTAGACTCCTATTCCAATAGGTCTATGTCTTTTATTACTGTATTCTGCTTATTTAACTGGATAAAAGTTCAAATCAATTACTATATTAAGATTTGTCGTGATTAATTTAGTAATCTCCAACAATTAATCAAAATCAAAAGTTTTATCTTCTTTGATTAACTTTTATAAATTAATACTAGCAAGATTACAAACAGCAATTTCATCTGGTGATGTAAATTAGATAATTTCAGTACATAGATTACTACTTTTTATTGTACCTAGATTCTTTTGATTACTTTTCTAATTGCAAGCATCTTTATATAACATATATGGTAATCCAGTTGATATTTGAGCATCAATAATTTCTTACCATAATTGTCTAGCCTTCATTGTAACTCTACCCATATTTTTTGATTCATATTCAATGTACAATTTGTTGAATTCTTAACCATAACAATCTTAAAGACCTGGACATTCATTTGGACACATCAAAGTCCAATCTGAATCATCTTTTACTCTTTACATAAATAAATCTGGTATCCATAAACCTAAAAATAAATCTCTTGCTCTCTATTCTTCAATTCCATGATTCTTTCTCAATTATAAGAAACTTATAATATCACTATGCCATGGTTCTATATAAATAGCAAATGATCCTTTTCTTTTACCACCTCCTTAATCTACATATCTTGCTGTATCATTAAACACCTTCAACATAGGCACTAAACCATTGCTTATTCCATTTGTTCCTCTAATATAACTATCTTATGATCTGATCTTTGATACACTTAATCCTATTCCTCCAGCTGACTTACTGATTAGAGCACATCTCTTGAGAGTCTCATATATACCTTCTATTGAATCATCAACCATATCCAATAGAAAACATGATGACATTTAAGGATAAGGTGTGCCACTGTTAAATAATGTTGGTGTGGCATGAGTGAAGTACTTTTAAGACATTAAATGGTAGGTTTAAAAGGCTGATTGAAGATCCTCTTTATGAATACCAATACTGACTCTCATCAATAATTATTATGGTCTTTCTATTGGTTTTTTTCCTTCCTTAAGTAAATAGCTTCTCTCTAAAGTCTTAAAGCCAAAAAAGTCATATTGATAATCTCGATCATAATTTATTTCTTTTTGAATGGTATCTTTATTTTCCATTATTATTTTATAGACATCATTTGCAATCAAAGGGGCTGGTCTACCGTATTTATCCTAGAATTTAGAACAAAAAATTTACTGTGAAAGAATGTAATTTTGTTGCCACTTCACTAAAGGATTCACTTGTTTCCTTATGAAGGTTATTGACTGCTATTCTTGCAGCTAATTAAGAATATTGTGGATGAACCAAATTCATATAAGCACATGTTTCTGCCGCCAAATTATCTAATTATACAGTTGTTATTCCTAAAATAAAATCTAACAATTCTCAATACCTTCATACATTCCTTGAATAACCTTCCACATTATTAAGTTTATATTGATATGCTACAAATTTGAAGCTAAATTTTATAATCTCTCTGCTATTTTTTAAATATCAATATTTTATTTTCCTCCATCTCTTTTTAATACATAAGATATATTTTTTTATTTTGCTAATTCTTATAAATGTTCAAAAGAATAATCATGGTCTTGATCCATTTTTTATATATAAATATATTTTTAAACTAGACTTTACTTTAAATTATACTGTATTTGGCTCCAAAAGTTTTAGTTTGAAAATTTTTTTATAATATAATCAATAACGTTATCCTGGAGAAGTGAATCCACTACTATATGTCAACTAAGATTCTGATAACTCTCTAGGTTCTATATCTACCTCTTATTATGGTTTATAAAGTGAAAATTGTGATGATGATCCTGGACTATAATATTGCTATTACTTTTAGAATTATCCTGTATTGTATGCTAATACGCATAATAATAATGTATACTTGAATTATTTTTATTTTCAACTTCTTAATTGATTTAATCTCGTATTTACTACGTTCTTTTAAATATATCTTATTCTCTTTCTCTCAACATAGATTACAATTGTTCATCATGTTCTCTTTCTCTTATATTTTACATTTCATCTCTTAATTAATTTCTTAATTAATTTATCTTTTCTCTTTCATCTTCAACCAACATTGAAGGTGAAAATTGTTACTATTTCTAACTAGATTGAAAATCATACAAGGCACTTGATAATTTTTAACTAGTCATTGGTTCTCTGATATCACCTGAACTTTACTCAAAATTGTTCTAATAATTACTATTTTAATAGTAATTTGGTTAATATTGTTAATTTGAAAAACTCTATGATTTTTTATATTATTCCATTAATTATTATTCCTAAATTCTCAATTTTTCTTAATGTTATTTGGATATTCTATCCATCTCTTATTCAAATTATTATCTTCTCTATATACTACTTTATCTCTTTTTGTCTTCAACCTATTTATTGTCTCTCAATTATAATTCTTCTTTATTAATCTATTCTTAAAATAATTAATCTCTTAACTTTTTTTCTCTTTCTAACTAAATCATCTTTAAATCTTATTGAAATTAATTTATTCTCTCCTAATATTCTACTTCCTCTATTTATGCTTCATTTTCTAGTTCTTGTAATTATTGCATTCTTAACTATTTCAATTATTCAACTTTTATTTATTATTATTAAGAATCCATTTTCCATTATTCTTATTTTATTTAATCTAATAATTCTTTTTCCTTTTATCTAAACTCTAATTATGATTAAATCTTTCTCTAATTCTCT
Organism: Paramecium biaurelia; assembly: GCA_000733385.1. Lineage (NCBI taxonomy): Eukaryota > Ciliophora > Oligohymenophorea > Peniculida > Parameciidae > Paramecium > Paramecium biaurelia. The sequence goes on from JPFL01000379.1 coordinate 7,154, forward strand.
TACTTAGTTCTTTATTCCATTTAATGTTAAAATTTACTAAATATTTAATACTCTAAATTTTGTAAAGCCTCCTCTTCTTATAATGAGACAATCCTAAAATTATCAGCTAATTAAGTTTTTCTGAATTATTTATTTAAATATTCCTATTCTTATTATTACAAATCTAATTATTTTTATACTCCTTAATTCATTGTCTTCTCTAAGTTTTCTAATTACTTAATTCTTTGCTATCTAACCTATTAATCTTATTAAAATTATTTTTAGGCTCTCATTTCAACTTAATAATCAAACATTTCTTGTCTATCCTTCTCAGCTTACATAGTCAATAGTTATTTTTCTTAAAATAGTTAATCCAATTATTCCATCTATTGAGCCATTTATTATAATCTAGTTATTTGTTATTGTTTTTATATCAATCTTTAATCATCTTCTTATAATTGTTCTCTTACTCTTGCTTAATATTAGACACTTCCTTTTGGATAAATACTAAAGAGTTAATATTAATCTTTTTGTAAAGGCAATAAAAATTATAAATTAATCTAATATTAATCCATATCTAATGATTTACTAAGATTAATTGTGTTCTCAATGAGTTTATCTATCTCAACTGTATTACTTCTACCAAAAAAGAGATCTAATTAATCTTGATCATTCATTCTCATTATAGTATTCTTAAAATAAATAAAGTATTCCACCATTAATAATACAATCATTTAAGGTAAATCATTATATAATATCAAATGATCTATTAATTACATCCATTGATTCTTTGTCAATAGATTTGTATACAATTAACGTATTGAAGGCCAAGCATATTTAATTGGTGAATATCCTAAATATTATTTCATATGTTAAAATAATTGAGGTTCTACTTAGTTAAATACTTGATCATGAAATTGTAATAAAGAGACAGGAGCATTAGGGAAATTTTCAAAAAATCTTTGGCAATGTTATATCAATAAGGAAAGTGTCACTTCAAAAATCAATAGTTCTTCTCCTCTTTTAAACAATTTAACAAATGGAAAGACTAATTAAGGTAAATAATCAATTTCAGCAAATAAAGGACAATAGTATGCTAAACAAGATAAAGTTCTTTATAATCTTGAAAACATAGATTCACTCTATAATGGATATTGATCAGCCAATTTTGTATAGGCTGGATGAATTCCTTAATTAATGTAATTATTATAAGCTTCTTAATTCATTGGTAGATTGAGTAATGATCTCCAAATTAAACTCCTTTTATCATCTGGAAAAACATGATATTACGTTAAGAATTATTGTAATTTTTAATAATTTAAGAGTTCTTTTAATGGATCTTCACTGTTCTTATAAATTTTACCTAAAGTATAAGAATTAATTGGTTAACTCATACTATTAGATTTATTATTCTTTTTACTGACAATTGATTAAGAAAAGGATCCTTACAAAGTATTACCAATTTTCTTGATATCAATATTTGTTGTAGTATTATTAAAATTAAGAGTATCTGCATAATTTTCTTTGATCATTGTGCTGACATTTACACCAATAGTTGAATTAAGATTCTAATTTTATTTATTTAATTTATTAAGATCATAGAGTGCAATCTCTCCTGTATTTAATATTATAGCAATCTTATTTTGATAAACATCAAAATGAGTAGGTGTTTTCCCTTATAATACTTCTATGCATTTTATAAGACTCCCACTATTATCTATTTAAATAATCATAAAATTCTTAGTTAGCATCAAGATTTATTATTTTTTAATTGGTTTAACTAATAATACACCATTGCCATATCCTTAATTTATATCTTAAGATATTAAATTATTCTGATTATCTAATATATAAATTTTGTTAGAGAAACAATTTATTATCAATCTTTATCCATCAATAGATGGGACTAGTTAACATTGTTTGATATTAAATTATTCAGGTAATTAGTATCTACTTATTATTTCAAAAGATGATAAATTCCAAATAGATAAAGATCTATCTGCCATAACAGTAGCTAATTCAGTTGAAGAAGGTAAGAAACTAGCTCCTACAAATACACTTCCTTTTGAAAATAATGAATGTACTTTATCAAATGAATCTAATGAATGTAAAATACATTAATCTTAACTTACTGAAAGTAATAGATTTTAAGTATGATTTGTATGCAAACTTAAGATGTGATGTTCATGACCTTTAAGTATTTTCAAATTTCTTCCATCTTAATTGTTAATTTAGATATATACTTTGACAAGAAACAACTTGAATAGTTTTATTTTATAATGCAATTGCTAATTATCCTCCTTTATTATCTATATATGAAATCAATTGAGCTGGACTAATTGTAGGAATATTAATGTATCTATTTTTATCATGATAAAAAATGAATGGATTTCCTGATTAATCTATACATACTAAGAAATTGAAATAGTAAACTATTTTTGGTTGACATTTTAATTTAATCAAATCAATCAAACCATTTATTGTTTATCCTTCTGGATTCATTAATGATCCATTCTTTACTGCTAGTGTATGTTACTATTGTCCTTTATTTTTCATATTAATTTAAATTTTAAAATGTAAGTTATACTCTTAAAATTAAAACAAATGTATTTTTATTATGAAAGAAAATTAATATTAAATAAATCTCATTCATACCTAAATCTTGATGTTTATATTGCAGTAACTGAATAAACAGGTAGAGTTCGCTGTTTTACTATCACACAAGGAGATTTTTATCTATCTCTAATTAATTATAACGCCTTGGCTCTACTAAATTTATATGGACTATTTAGTCTAATTTATGCTTTTTATTTAATTAGATTGCATTCAATCAAATCATTAATTTATAATGATGAATGTGATCTTAATGTATTTTATCTACTACTCTATTTTTCTCTAGTTATCAATCTCTCCCTTGGACTAACAAGTTATTTTCTTGTTTCTTCACTATATTCTTCCTTATTTGTATAAAATAGATTAGTAGCCACTACTTCAAGTTTTTTTTTATTGAATAGTTATTTAATAAATGATAAACTTGGTTTTTGTTGTGTTGAATTCTTATTTTTAATTAAACTCATTTATTGTATTGATAAAATTATAAAATGACTTTTTATTATTTCAACATTTATAGTTAAACAATTGTAAATATTGTATTTTAGTAATAATTTTATACATCTAACTTTAAAAACTAAATATAATCATAAAATTACAAGCATTGATAAAAACCTTAAAAGAGAAATTTTAAAGTTCTAAATTTGTAACTAAAGTTCTAATTATTTCAATAACTCTTCCTTAACAAAATTTAAGTTTCTTTAAATAACAGCAATCTTTCTGTTTATCAATTAAAATTCTAAAGTTTTTATTAGAAATTTATTCACAAAAAATAAAGATAAAGAAAATATTAATTAAGGATCAATTACTTTTAGTAATACTAATTGGGATATATATGAATATTTTGTATTTATTAATATAATTTGTTTAATTAGCAATTAGGTAAAAAGTTCAAAATATTGATAAATGGAATGAATTGAATATTAAGAATTTAGAGATATATATATTATTGAAATGATATTAACTAATTGGAAAGACATTTGAATATTATTTAAGTTTAGAGATTGAGAGTTAAAATGAAATAAATAATTAAATAAATAATTTAATAAAAAAAGAATGGAAAAAGCTAATATAATTTTTTTCTATGGACCACCTGCAACTGCAAAATCTTATGTAGCTTAATAAGTAGCAAAATAAACAGGATATGTTTATTTCAACTTGGATGAATTCTTTGTTAAAGTAAAAGCATAATCAGAAGAGGAGAAATTGAATAAATTGATGTAAAATTTTTAGTATGAACCAAAAAACTATGTTGTTGATGGATTTCTAGATAAAAAAGCTTAAGCTGTTGTATTCTTTGAACATTATCAAAAACCCAGATATGTTGTATATTTTCAATCTAGCAAAGATGAAGTTGAATAAAATATTAGATTATTAAGTACAGAAGATTAAAAGAAATGTCGTTTTTAGAGATTTAATAATTTCCTCAAAAATCGTGATGAACTATTAACTTACTTAAAGAAGTTTCAATTCTTTGTAACTGTTGATGCAGTATAAAAAGGATTATCAAATAATTTTTAATAATCCTCAGATTTAATTATACAATCAATCATGAGTTTTTTAAAGCCAAAGGTTTTGGTTGCTTTAACATATAATAATGAAGATTTGGCAGAAGTATATTTGAATAAAGTAGAAACAGAATTAGGATTCAAACATTTGCATTTGGAAACACTTTGTGAAGAAGAATTAGCAAAAGGAACCTAATAAGGAAAATAAATGGGAGCATTTCTTAACTCAGGTTAGGTTGTTCCACCTTAGATGTAAATAGAATTATTGAGGAAACATTTATATAATGATCCTTAATAAAATAAATTTATTCTTACAAGTTTTCCTGAAAAATATTAAGAATTTAGAACATTTGAAGATAAATTATTCCCAATTACAGGATTAATGAATTTCTTGAAGGAAGGTAAAACTGTATCATTTTCTGCTAAAATAAATCCCGTATTGCATTATTCAGCAGAAGGCAAAAGTCTAATAATTCAAAATGAAGATTTGGGACCATTTTAATCTTATTTAACTAAAAAAATTAAATATGGGATTGTAATTGGTCCTGTAATGTCAGGTAAGACAACATTTGCTAAATATATCTCTTAAAAATTTGGTTATAATTTAATTGAATGGGGAGAAACTGCAATTAATTAATTAAAGGAAAAGTTAAGCACTGTTCCTGGAGAATAAATAGAAGAATTGACATTGCCTATGATAATTAAATATTACAAGGATTTCTTTAATAATGTAATTACAAATGAAAAATATGTGTTTGATGGGTATTGAAATATATTAATATTATAAGATTTCCTCCAGGATGTGAAAAACCAGAATAGATTTAATAATTTTTTGATTTGGGATAAGCCAGTTGGGTGTTAAATATTGGAATTGATTAAGTTAATTAATGGATTAGATATAAAATTAAGAGTGATATAGATGCAGCTGTTGAAATGACAGATGACGACAAAGAAAAGATGATTACTAATGCAAAGGCACATGATGAAATATTAAAGTAAGCTTAAGTTTATGCGCAATATTAACCTGATTGTAAATTATTTAAACAAGATACAAATTATTCTTTGGAATAAAATTTTAAATCAATTGATTAGATATTTGGAAAAAGAGTTTATTTGGCATCAATCCTAACTAATTTAGATTCTGATATCTATGAAGCATTGAAATTGATTTATATCAATATTGCAGCAAAACACAAAATGGCATTTGTTGATGTTGAATAATTGATTGCTAAAAACTTTGAAAAACTTTCAAATGATTACGAAATGAGATGGACAAAACAGAATTGTAAAAATCCATCTAATTTCACTCCTGAAACTATAATGAAATTAGTTAAGTAGTATATTGATGAATTACCTATATAAAGCAGGTAAAAATTAATATTAATTAATATATAGAGATGTATTGTTATGGGGTTACATATCAGCTGATTAATAAGGTGATAAATAATAATAAGAATAAATATTCCCAAGAGCTATAGATGAATTAATGATGGTTGAGAAATCCTTAGGATAAATTAAAGTCTTATATGCAATTACTGAATAATCATTAAATTCAGTAATCAATGATCCTGAATGGGTTTTAGAAAAACCAGTAGTTCCACCTCCTAAATAAGAAGGTGATGGTGGTGATGAAGAACCTAAAGATGCAGGAAATGCTGATGGTGAAGAAAATGTTCCCAAATTTAATATATATGATTATCAATGGACTAAAAGTGAAATTCCTAAAAACATGGCCTAAATATTCATGAAAGTCAAATAACCAAATCCAGTAAATAATTTTAATTAATTTTAGGTATAACTTGAAGTAAGTGATTACAGCTTTAAATTAATTTATGATAACTTTGATGAGATTTTCTAATCAATTCAAGAAAATAACAATCATACATATTTTGCTTAAATATAATTACAATAACCAATTATGGAATGAATTATTCATTAAAATATATATAATTTAATTAGTAAATAATATATGATAATTACTTAATTCATTTTTTATATTTAAACAATTAATCACATATATACTTAAATTCTATTATTTTTCACTTACATTTTTACCTATTTATTTCATATCAAATATTGTCATGAAATTTTATCCAAGTTTAATTTAAGTTGTATCTTTACAAAACTTGTCAAATTATGAATAGAGTTTTCCATTTTTTCTATCTTATTTCAATACAATTAGATTCAAATTAGATATTCACCCAAATATTCCTGTAATTGAATATAAATGATTCAAAAGAGTTTTTAGATCAATTTCCTTTTTATTTATATGACAATTATAATATACTTATATTTATTTATTTAAAGTTAAAAAGTGAAAGATTCACAATTATTTATATCACATAAAATTGGTTCTAAATAGTAAATAATAATAGATTTAGAATATAGAATGGATATAATTGAATGAATGAAAACTCTATAAATGATTATAGATTTTAATATAATAAAATAAAATAAAATTAATGGGTAGTTGCTGTTCTCATAGTGAAAATAGGGAGGGTAACCATCATGGAGGTCATGAATAGTAAAGAATACCTAGGGCAATTGGAAGATAACAATAGAATGGGAATGTTCTCTAGGATGTCAATGAACAATATAAAATATATTTTGATATATTGGAATAATAATTTAGTGGTTAGGGTTTAAAGAAAACATAAGCATATAAAAGTCATATAGATATTGGTTAGATTGAAAAGCTGAGGAATGTTTTTTGGGGTAAGTAATATTTTATATAATTGATTTAAGAAACCAGAGTTGAGGGAAAACAAGAGATTTGGTAGATCTTAAGATCGATCATAAATGAAGAAGAGGGTATTAGGATAAAAGTATATTAGAAACTGCCCGATTACTAGTACAAGAGGCTGAATTGAAACCAATAAAGGATTCATTATAATATGTATATGATAAATTAGGACAAAAATATGATGTACCAATATTTTGCATAAATGATCCAATAGAATACTCAAATGAGAAATTTGAGGATAGAGGTTTAATTAATATTTATGGTAATGAATCAATAAAAATAATGATACGAAGTTTCAATTTGAATGGTAAGGATATTGTAGTAGAATGTAAGCAGAATTAGAGTGTAGAAGATTTATAAGATATAATAAATATTGAATTGCAGAAGGGATATCAAATTTAATGTGAATCAATGAAATTATTTTACAGAGGAAAAGAGATGCAAAATCAATATCAAATTGGAAGATATAATTTAAATAAAGAAGCTATAGTAATTGCTTATTTGAAGATACTGACATAGCCATGATTAATATTTATCATTTATAAATCAATATATATATCATAATTGAATTTAAATATTATAAATTAGACAATCTTATCCTATGCTATTATATACACATCAATTATCTATTATAATCTTAAAGATTTGATAATCCACTTCTTTATTTCTATTTGCAAACAATATAATTAAATTAAATATTCTTCAAAAATAAATTATTACAATAGATTGTCTTTTCAAATATATATTCTATTTACAGCAAAAGAATTCTGTTATAATCTTCCCATTATCTTCCTTCTACAGTTGTATAATAAATTATCTTAAAGTAGAATGATGTCAATTAATCAACATTACTAGTAAAATAAGTTTGGTTAAATGAAATAGTTTAAAAAAACTGTTAAAATTTCTTGAAGCAATTATTAAAAACAAATATATCTGTTGTTTTTAATACAGTTTAGACATTTAAAATATAATGTTTAATTAATACATAATATGATCTATATAATTTTTGTTAAAAATCATTTAGCAACAATTCCAAAACTTACTTGTTCTTATTAAACAGTTAAAACCTATACTATTTCAATTCTACAAAGAAAACATGATTCAGTATTTCCTATACACTAGGCACAAAATTTGCCATGACCACAAGGCATGAAAATCTTTTCTCCAACCCTATCTTAGCAAATAATACACAAATTTGATTCCTCAGAATTTACAGATTATAGATCATTGCTCAACATAGGAGGTTGACTTGATTATCTTTATCCAACATTAGTCATAATTGGTTTATAATAATTAGTTGAAACTCTTTATAAGATTGTTGCTTATTCATATGGTTATGGTTTTTCTTCTAAGTCCTTTCCCATTTCTAAATTAAATATGAAATTAGCATAATATAGTTCTAAATCTTTCTTTTTTATATAAGTAAATGATGATAATAAAATGAATAAAATAGGAAGAATAATATTCAAAGCAAATAGATTGAGATATAAAAAAAGATTTGTTAAAAATATTGTCGTCTAATACAAAACAAATTACATATAATAAGCATCTTTATATAAATATTATTTATTACTCTTCTATTTTTCATTTTTCTTAATTAAGTCAGGAATTATTTTTATAGCAAAATATAGAACTGACACAAATGTTATCACTCCATTTAATATTAATAGAATCAAAAATAACCATAAGACTTGTATCCAATCCCAAGCAACAAAATTATCCAATTTTAGAGTAACTGATAAAGTTTCAACTAATATTACTATCTTCCATAGTACATTAAACTATTATGTCATTCTTTATGCTATACGAACTATTAAAATGCAACAAATGCGAAGTATTTTTTTTTATTGCAATAGATTAGCAACCTTAGGATCAACAATAATAATGGAAACATTATTATCATCAAATAAAACTCAATTTCAAGTACAACAATCAAAATAAAACAAATTTTCATTAAACTATATAGAAAGCATTCTAAATAATAATACACCTTTAATTCTTATTATAAACAATTACAAGTTTAAGCACATCTGCCTATAATAAAAGTTATAAATATTACATATATCAATAAAAATTAGGCAAATCACAATCTAAATTGTTGATAAAATATTTTCTAAATAAAAGGAAATTAATAAATAAACATATAGATATAAAAAGATTTCTAAGTATTATTCTCTAACAAATTCTACTGCTAATTATTTTACTTCTTTTTCTAATTAAAGTTTGACTTGATCAAGTTATTCTTGCATATTCAAAAATTAACTTATTAAATTTATTAACCAAAATCTTTATTAATAATTTCTTTAAATATTAGGGATGAATAAAGGCTTTTCTTTTCAAAAATAATAAACAAACCTAAATTTATTAATTCTCGCTTAAAAAAATTAATTAGTAGAATTATCTTCTACAATTATTTCAATAAAAAGAAAATAAAATTAATATTAACCTATGACATGTAAAATGAATTATTATTATCCAATTTATTTAATTGTTATTCAGCTTTCCTTTTGATATTACAATACAATATGTTTTGTTTAAATGAATTATATATATGTAAAATTGTTATATAAAATAATCTATCAAAGCATATAGGATATATTAGATCAATTTAAATTAGCTAAACAAAGAAACTCTTTGAAAAAGCAACATAAATATGCATGAAATTATGAAATAAAGTGATTTCCAATTTAATATTATATAAATGATAATTTTTTATATTAATATTAAAAACGGATTGTATGAGGAAGTTAGTTTCTTTACTATTGATTTCTCTCACTTTGGCAAGTCAAATTTAAGGTCCTTTATCTAATCCAATAATGAATGAATTGGAATAAACACATTTGGGGAAAGCTTTCTTGAAATTACTTAGCTTAAAATCAAAGGCATAACAATTTGATTTCTCTAAATTATATGCAGCACTTGATGACTTACAAAATTCAATCAAATAAAGATTGACAGATGAATAACAAGCATATTAGTAAGATGAAGTCAAATATTTCACAGACAAAGAATTTTTTTCAGGTCAGATTACTCAATTCTAGAATGAAGTAAACTAATTAGTTTACTTTATTAGATTGCATAATTAGAAATAGATGTTACAGATTTCACTGAAAGTAGAGATTTATTATAAATTGCTTTGAATGGAAAGTTAGATGAATTGAAAGAAGTTTAATCATTGACTGATGGATTATCAGCAAGAATCTAAAAGGAAGAAGGAATCTTCAAAGATTAATAAAGTCAATATACAAATGGAATTTAAGCTCTTGATTAAGCTTTGTAATTGATTGGATAACTAAGAGATGGTTCATTTATTTAGAATAGAAGTGTTTCATTCTTAGAAGAAGGTTTAAAGTAACTCTAACATCAAAGAATAATGTATGGACCTTTGATTACTGCATTCACTTAAATTATGGCACCAAGTTTCAATGATTCTGAAGCAAGTGCAAAAGTTTAGAAATTAATTCAAAATTTAAGAGATACTGTTGTGAAAAACAAAATTGATTTAGAAAATGCATATCAATAGATTAGAGCTATTGATGATCACAATCTTAGCTAATATAACTAAAGAATTAGTAATTTATCAACAATTATCATTCCAACTATATAAGCTGAAGTTTAAACAAGAGATGGTAATCATAGTTTATTATTGATAAGCTTAAATTTAAACAAAGTAAAATTTACTTAAGGATGCATAAACCAATTTCAAGACAGCTTCAGATAATTTAGATAATACTAATAATAGATGGGTTGAAAGGTATTATTAGTATGTTATTTTAGAACAAATGAACACAATAAGTTAATGGATTAACTATTAACTTAATAATCCCTATTTCCCAAGATTGTAAATCAATTAGAGGGAGCAGGAGTTAGAAGAAGATGATTTTCTTAAATATATTCAAAACATAATATTTAATAATATATATTTTATTAAGTAGATAAGAATGTAAAATTTTAAAAGAGTTGTTATTTTATTATCTAAAACTTCTGGAAGAGATAAAGTATTAAATATATTATAATTTGATTAGTCTTGTAGAATATTATAATATTTTGGTAAATTTTGTGCAGAATAATTGAAAGAATTAAAATAAGATGAATTATCATTAAAGTGTAAAAATTTAAGCTCAAATATGAGTTTAACAAGAAAAGTCTTAAGATTTGGAAGAACAATAGGAATTATAATTTCAATAATGGAATTATCAAAATAAAAAGGAAATAAAGCAATCATTCTTAATAAAATATTGATGAATATTTCTTGCTTTCTTTATTTTTTGGTTGATCATACTCATTGGTTTTGTAAAGTAAAATTCAATATTTAACTTAGATTTAAGTGATACAAAACCCATAATTAGAAGCTAAGGCAGATTATTGGAGTGACGCACTTTGGTGTTTTGAGGCGTTCTTTGATTGTTGTGCATTAATTTTAGAAATTAGAGAAGAAGAAATTAAAAGTGAAGATTCAAAGTCATCTCAACGTCTTTTCAATCTTAAATTGGACTTATTAAGAGCATTTATGGACTTGCTGGTATCAAATTTTAATATTAAATATTAGAGTGCTTATGGATTTGTTAGTAATGGAAGAGTACCTGGTAAATGGATTGGTTTCTGTGGAACTATTAGCTCAATTATTGGACTAAAATAACAATGGGATGCAGCTAAATGAATTATAATAATTTCAGAAATGTATTTTATAACAATAAATCATTTGGTTTGTTCAATAATTTATAGCAATAATGCTTGATTCTTCATTAAATTTAATTTTGGTTTTGAAAATATTGCGAACACTGATGTTAGTAAAATAACATTAGGTACTTCCAACTCCAAAAATTTTTTATATTCTTATTTATGTTTAGCACATAATATTTAATAAAACTCGAACATAATTATTTTCATTCTTTATTTAGAAATAAGAATTTAGGGTGATTGTTATCTGATATTTTAAATCATTTACTCCATCTAAAGATAGAATTTATTTCTTTATTTAAAATAAAACTCTTAAATTAGTTTAACTTTTAGGTAAAAATTAATAAAAGATTCCTATAATTATGCTTGAGTTTTAATAAAAAATATATCTTTTAAAGTTATCAACATAAGTTCTGATATTTATCTTGAAACTTTTTCATTTAATTATTTTGAGTAGATTGATAGAGTTTAATTTGCTTGCATTAAAATTCTAAAATTTAGAGACATATATTTTTCATTAACCTACTTCCATCTTTGAGCATAATGTTTTGGAGAATTACTCATGCATCTTAATATTTTATTGATTTTAAAACGAGCATAGAGCAATTCAATATGCTTGAGAAAATTTAGAATAATTATCCATTAATGTATGTATTTTTTCATCATTCTTGATTAATTTAGTTATTTATATGATTGTACTAACATTCTTTAATATCTTTAAATTACATTTTAAGATAATAATTAAAGCTTTTTCTATTGTACTAATAGTATTTTATTTTTTAATGATATCTAATCACTTCTTTGCTTTACAGAATTGATTCTACGATTATCAGTAAAAGATTTTATTGGAGGCATACTATCATTAATTAGAGATTTTTCAGCACTTTTTATATTTATCGAGGTAATATTATTTTTATTGGCATTAATAGATTCATCATCTGTATTATTGTTATTTTAAAAACCACTTCGCATTCTGAACTAATCTTTTCCATCATAACATAAAAAGTAACTTCTGTCATATTGGGATGCTATTATTTTAATATTAAATATTTATACATTAAAACCATGCCTTAAGTTTGATTTAAGTACTATAATCTGAAAAGAGAGAAAAAAATAAATATTTCTTATGTTCTTCAGGTTTCTTAATTACAATTATTTTTTATTATTTTATAACAACATGTTTCTGATGATTCTATTCAGATGGCTAAGAAGTTTAATAGGAAAAATATATATTGCATTTAAAAGCTCCTACATTGAAAAATATTTTTAAAGGGAAATACTCTTGAATCCTTATTTTAATGTATTATGGAAAGCCTTTCATGATTGAAATACTTGACCATTAATCATTTTCTAATTCTAAACAGTCATATTAGTAATCAAGTTAATCCGATAACAGTAGGTAATTCCTCTATAATATAATATTATACTAGACTATATTTCTTCAATTAGTAAGGCTGGTAGAAACTTTAATCCATAAAATTATTTATATTAAATTTGTATATAATAACATTCATTTTCTTATAATTATGCATTCTAGATATAAGTCTAAAATTTTCATAATGTAAATTTATCACTTTTAGATCTAATTAATCTAAGATTCCTAGAGTCTTCATTGATTCAATTTTTTTCAACACTTAACTTACTTATTTTTATCTAGTCTTAAATCAGCTCGGATTTTTCTAACTAAATCATATTTATTGAGAATACTATCCTAAATGTGGGAATAATTAAGTTTGAATATTTTGATCATTATTTATCCCTATCTATTTATTTAACCTAATAAATTACTATACTTTCTTCAAATATTAAATATACATTCTAATTCATCTCTTAAATTTTTTCAATTCCAATTAAGACTCGACTCACTTCATTAAATCTAGGACATTCTCTCCAATTAGAGGTGAGAAGCAATTGTTTATTGAAAAATTTCAAATTATTAGAAGTTTTCCATTTATAATAATTAATGTAATTATTTACAACTATTTTTAAGATTATTATTTATTTAGTTGGATAAATATAGTATAAATATAAAATTTATGAAAATAGCCAATTAAAATTTAT
>JPFL01000379.1:20754-55362 GCA_000733385.1 Paramecium biaurelia
TTTACACAAAAAAAAAAGAAGAAGAATGTTTTTTATAAGATTAATTAGTATCTATAATATAATGATTTAAATGAAAGATTAATTAGATTAGCGGACTTATAATCATTTAATATTAATACTAAGTTATATAATTAGCTAGGGATTTTTATTTTAAGCAAATATCCTTATAGTACATAATTATCATACGAATAACTTTAATTATCTATTATGTAATTTACTATATCATTTTAATACATAAGAACTAAATCATTTTATGTTTTCCCTTATTCATTATCAACTTTAGGTTAGAAATAATAAGCAATTTTTAAAAATTAAAGTAAGAGAAATTAAATTTTAAAGTGTTAATCAATTCTGGGAATTCTCTAGTTTACAGGGTTAGTAATATTTATAAAAAAATAAAATAGAAGCGCTTAATCAATAGTTGTAACATCGAATAAAAATTTATATTGATATATTCCTCATTATATTAAGTTAAATATTAATATTGATTCTATATAGAAATATATCACATAGAAGGGGGCTTCTAAAGTAGCATTAATTACTATTAGATAAAATAATACTACAAGATCTATTCTTACAATTTTTATTGTAGTAGGATTGAAAAAGAATTATTGATTGGTTTCATTTGATTTAGTTGTGTATATTATGAATATTATTATTATTACTATTAAAATTACAAATATTATTATTATTACTATTATTATTATAATAATTATTATTATTAAGTTCTGTTAAAATTGAGTTCTTCTTCAACCTTCACTAATTTTTAAATTTTATCATAATTTTCCATTTCTCGAATGTTATTGATTTTTTCCATCCTTTATTATTATTCCTATTTCTCTTCTTCGAAGTTTTTAGTTGGTAATTTATCAAGATATTTAGTAAAAGCAGATTTTCTTTCTGAATGAGTTAATATTTTTGGTTGTTGTTATTGAAGAAGTTGCTCAGTTTGAATTGGTTACTATTATTCTTATTATAATACTTATTATTCTTATTATTATTATTATTCCTATTATAATACTTATTATTATTATTATTATTCTTATTATAATACTTATTATTATTATTCTTATTATTATGCAGATTAGTTATTTAAATCTTAAGAATATTAATTCATTAGTTCTTATAATTAAGTATAGATTGATGAATAATCATCAGATGAAAATTCGAGTTTCTTAAATTAGGTTTCATCAAGATATTTTCTATAAACAACAGATATCATACTTTAACCAAAAAGTTGGGTTAAGGATTCTTCAATCTAAAACTTGATATTTTAAATAGTACCTTCTTTCTTATTCTATTGTTATTTGATTAAAAGACAATGATGTATTGAGATTATTAATATTTTGACATTAATTGTTTTTAAAACTCAATTAGATAATTATCAGTTTCTAAATTATTTTAATAATAGATATTTAAACATCTAGAAAACTTAAGGGCCATATATAAGGGATGTTTTATCTTAAAATAGATTAGAGTTTATACTTTATTTCTAATATTTGGAGCTGTTAAATAATTGTGTAATCCATTTTCATTATTTTCAATTGGAGCGTCGACTACATCATTAAAGTGTTTTTCTTTTTTACAGAAATTACGCTCTAGATATCTAGGTTCAAAAGGTTGGATATATTAGATTTATCTGTGTTCATCGCGAGCACTTTTTCTGCTATCCACAAAGACTGGTGGTGATTAAAGCCCTAGAATGATGTTCTCTTTCTCTTTCAGTAATATTAATAATTGAAATCTATGTCCTTAGTGATTATATGTTGTGCTATTAAATTTTATGCCCTATATTTGTTATTAAGAAATACCGAAAAGAAAGCTTTACCATCTATAATATCGTATTATGTGATTCCTTCTAATCCTATTTCTTCAAATAGATCATTCTACAACATCTTCACTGCCATTAGTTAAACCTAAAATTAGATTTAAATAAGATACCTAACAATTGATCCATTATGTGCATTCTTCATTCTATAAAGCAATTTTTACAGAAATGTTTGGAATATTCCAACTCTTATGCCAATTCCATCCTAGATCATTTGTATATTTCAATTCTCTCTCAGTATCAATCTTCAATATAACTGGTCCTTGATTAGGAGTCACAGTTTGTCTTAAATTGATGAAGGTATTTTTTGTTTTCAATATACTCTTACATTATGTCCATGTAAAACCTTTATGAAATTAAGCCATTTGATTAAGCAGAATTTAAAATTATTTCAAGATTTTGTTTATTTCGAAATCCACTAATAAATACTCATATATCATAAATAAATTTATACTCTCAATTTGTTTGTCTGATAATCAGATGTTAATGAAAAAGTAGTATAGAATTACATATTTTCATTGATTACATGATATAATTCTTAATCTAAAGAAAGCTAATTAATTGTACATAAATATTTTTTGATAATGTAAACTATTTATTATAGGAATAAAAACAAGTAAAAATAAAATTACCTATTGGAGCATATATAGAAAATAATTAAATAATAATTTTGGAATACCTAAATCATTAAAAAATAGGAACTCCTATTTATTTTTATAAATACTTATTAATTTTGATTCTACATAAAATTATATAATTTCTAATTAAAATTGTAAAACTAATTTTAGAATATATTTAAGATTTCTAAATCAATTAGATATCTTCCTAATAAACCTTCTAGAATTATTTTTTTAGAAAGAGCAGAATGTATATTTTTTAGAATGAAAATGAATTATTTATATAATAAATATTTGGATTTATTGCAAAATATATATCATTTGTTAATTTTCATATTTAATACAATAATACGCATCAATTATGAGTGAAAATGTTCTTGAAAAGCATTGGCTTACTAAACTTGCTGATACTTTATAACCATTTGGGATAGGTGGTTTATCTGGATGTGTGGCAACGTGTTTTATTTAACCAGTTGATTTAGTAAAAGTTAGAATCCAACTCAAATCAGAAAAATTAGGTCCTAATGCAGGTAACGAAATAAGTCCATTTCGTGTCTTCTCTGAAATCTTAAAAGAAGGAGGTGTTTTGAGTTTTTGGAAAGGAATTGACTCTGCATTAGCAAGATAAGTATTTTACACTACCACTCGTATGGGAATTTATAAGACTATGTATTTGAGATCAAAACAATAAAACAATGGAAAAGAGCCTTCATTTTTGGCTAAATCTTGGTGTTCAATTGTAGCAGGTTTCATTGGCTCATTAGCAGGTAATCCAGCTGATTTAGCGTTGGTCAGAATATAGGCAGATAGCACATTACCTGTTGAAGAATAAAGAGGATATAAAAATGTTTTTGATGCATTTTATAAAATTGTGAAAGATGAAGGAATTGTAGCATTATGGAGAGGATCTACTCCAACAGTTATTAGAGCAGTTGTAATTAATGTAGCAATGTTGGGACCTTATGATGAGATAAAGGAACGATTAAATCACTATTTTGGAACAAAAGATACTCAATAAACTCGATTATTGTATATAGTTAAATTATATTTCTAATAGAGCATCTGCAGCAGCAGGCTTTTTGAGTTCATTTTGTGCTTTACCTTTTGATAATGCAAAAACAAAAATGTAGAAAATGAAAAAGGATGCAGCAGGTGTATATCCTTATTCTTCAATTTTTGATGCAATGGGAAAAGTAAGAAACATGACTATTCATAGACAGCTAAAAGAGAAGGAATTGTGGGACTATGGGTAGGATTTCCAACATTTTATTTCAGAATTGCACCTCACACTATGATTACTCTATTAACTTAAGACTGGCTTACAGACAAGGTCAATTAATGGAGAAAAAAGAAACATTGAATAATTATCATTCAATACAATAATTATAAATTATATTATTATTAATATTTTAATAATAATTTACAACATTAAAATATATTAGATAACTTGTTTATCTAAAAAGTATCATATATCATTAATACTTAGATATTCCTAATTATTTATTGATATTTGCAATCATTTTTCACTAATATAGTAACATGATAAATAAATAATAATAAAGTGTAGATGAGAATTATTTTTAATATATTTTTATAATTAAAAATCGTTTTTGCTAAATTAGGTGTGTTAAATAAAGCTTAAATAAATAATTATTTTTGAATTCAAAGCTCTCCCCATTCCAATATATTAAATAATAATAAATATATATATCCTTAAAAACAATTCATTTCTTATATTTTATTATTTAAAATTCATTGACTAATTTTGCATCATCTAATTTTAGAAAGAATAATATAAATAATAAACAAGTAGGACAAAAAATTGAAACTTATTTAGATGTGATACCTTTCATTCTAATATCACAAATTCATCTTTATAAAATTATATTCCTTATTACTTCTATACTTATTGTAAGTGACCATCAATTTTAGATTCGAAGAAGAAATGATTGATTATGATATCAAATATTTAATATAAATGATGATCATAAATTGAAATATTGCTTTTTTATAAAATTTTGTTTTCCATCAAATATTTTTATTATGATATGCTAAGATTAAAAGAAATTAGCTCTTGATTAACTTCTTGGTTCCATGATTGGAGGTGGTTAATATTTTATTGGACTAAGTAATTGTGATGTCAATTCTTTTGATTTCCAATTACTTAGAGTTAGAGTCTTCAATTTGACAAATTAGGAACTCTTTTTTTTAACAGGTATCTACTCTTTAAATAGCAATTGACACTTTTTTTGAGGTAATCCTTACATTTGAATATTTCTTGAATTAGATTTTTATTTATTATTATTATATTCAAGTAAAATATATTTGATTCCCTTATATGAAAGTATTATATATTTATATTGCTTTCTTTTGGGTTCTGGTATTGGTTTGTACTTGCAATTCTTGGATTTTCAATTTTTAATATTTAAACAGAAACAGCTGGACGAAATTGAAAAAAGTAAACAGTTAAAGCTATAGATATTAAAACATACTTCCAATCAAATTTAGTAATGATATATTGAATTTTAGATAACACACTGTTTTATTTTTATATCTATTCAATCTCATAATAATTGTCAAAATTTTATTATTATTACTATTCATTAATTATAAATATAAATCACTTGGAAATAGGTTAAGCAGGTTTGAAATTGCATTGTCCTACTTATTGTCTTAGGGATTCAAACCCTTTCCCAATTCAGGAGAACACACCATAATATTAATCTATTTATTACATTCATTTATAAATTCATAAGAAACATAATTGGAATTTAAACTATTTATCAAATCACCTATTCTTTGATTCTATTTTCAATTTGATCTTTAGTTAATATCTTTAATTTGTGATACTCTTCATTTACAACACCTCATATATTGATGTATTGTTAAATTATGGTATTATAATCTTAAAAGTGCTATTTACTTTTATTTTTAAGAGAATAGTCAACCCTCTATTTTTGAAAAGATTGAAAGCAATTAATAATAATAAAATTATAGCTAATAAAATCAAAACTCCATTTTTGATAAGCTGTTTAAAAATATATTTAATTATTTATTCTTCATTGATGGAATTAAAGAATCTATATATTTCTTAATACAAATTCATTGAATTGATGCAGAATTTTTGTTTAGACTTCTTCTTATATTGTGTCACACTTTTTTTGTTGGATTAAGCTAAGGATAATATATTAGTAAAAAATATTTAAATATAACAAAATAATTTACAGATCTCTTTTCTTTTAATCCAAAAAAAAAGATTTTTCCCCTTATTTCTAATTATGTGAAATTTGATTGATTTTTCATTGTATTTTGAATTCATTTAGATATCTTTTATGGAAAAAAAAGAAACAAGGTTGCCATTTACTTTTCTCCTTTCGAAATGTGATAGCAAATACAAACTGTCATCTGTTATACTTTAACACATTCAAGTAGATTTTAATCATAGCTGAGTTTCTAATTGGGGGATCGAAAAGACCTAAAAGACTCACAACTTAATCTATTTATCCAAATCTCAATATAATAACAGTGTAATTCAATTATAAATTTTATAATATAGAAAGATTCAATTATGGCCTTATGTAATTTATGAGCAATCAAATATTCAATTATCATTAGTTTTAATTATTGGTCATAACTATTTTTTTTGTAATTTTACAATACATTTTAAAAGTTCTCCATCCTGCAATTTCCTTGAATGCATTTATATTATTTGGCATTCGAAAATAGTTATAGAACTATGTACATCTTAATATGCCCTTTATTATACTTTACTTGTAAGGATTAAAAAAATGATATATTATAGATATGGAATGAATTATATAATGGAAAAATCATAAAGTTGTAATTTCTATTTAAACTTTAAGATATATAATGAAGTCGCAAATTTGCTCAATAAAAGCAGAAAACTAAATAGGATAATTATAATATAAGAAGATTGAAATAAATAAATTATCAATTTTCAGTTTAGGTAATACTTGGTTATCCAAATGCTATTAACCTATTATATTTAGTATTCATTATAATAGTATAGAAAGTGCCTTCATTATGGATAGGATATGTGTCCATTACAGTAAACACTCCGAATTCATTCCATAAATTAGTCTATAATTATCCTAATAAATTTTCAGCAATAGTTCTTCTTTAATCATTCTATGGATCAGGTAACCAATGATCATAATTAGTTTACACCAAGTATTAATAATTCGATTAACCTAGAATTGAAGTATTCAAACTAATGGTTGGATTCATATCGAATGGATCTCTGGAGATGATTACTCCTTAATTTCTACCTGTTCCTCCAATAACATTATAAATAGCAAAAGCTACTTAATTTTATTCCAAATAAAAGACAACTCTATCGAAAGTATTCAAATTATCATTTACTAATACATATCTATATTCCCAAGCTAAAGAGGGTACTCCTTACTTAATGAATGTAAAGAGTTGTTCTTTGCTGAGAGGATCACTAAATTTCCAATTTTAATCAAGTGATGCAACATTATATTTAAGTAATGTAACGAATCCTACTTTGAACCAATACCAATCTACTGATTCACCTAAATATTTGCCATCCTTCTTTATGATTAAATGTAAAACAATGTTTCTAGCTTATATTGGGGCTTGATCCATATTTCTTGCATGTATAATTTAATCACCAACTGATAGTAGTACACCAGTGCATTCAATGATTTCACCTGATATATGAGCAATTTCATGGAAATATGCCCAAGCAGATAAATATTCAAATGTTATTTCTTCTCTATTGAACTCTTCTACAATTCCATCTAATTCTAATGAATATTCAGGGTAATGTGTTCTTATTGCATTTGCTATTGTTGAATAGTCTTCTGATTATAGGATATAGAATGTATTTTTATTATGAAATTCAAAGACTGGACCAAATGAATTTTCATATCCATACAAGTCTAGAATAGTTCTGACAGCCAATTTCCATCTTTATTTTGGAGGAGCACTTAAATCAATCTCAACTTCTGGCAAATAGTTGAAAGATGTCACTGTTGACAAAAACATAAATAATATTCCGTATTGCATTATAATTAATATTATTTTGTAATTAAATATTAGTTAAATAACATTTCCTGATGACTTCATTTAATTAATTAAATATTATACTTTTAATAGATTATATCATTTCTAATTTTATATTTATTATATTTCTGTTTAAATTTATTCAATTCTTTAATTAATATATTTCAACCTTAAATATTTATATATATGTTTTTTAAATATTAATTAAAATATATTAATAAATGGGTTGCTGCTTGACAAAAAAGAAGAACCAACTCAAACCCACAAAAGTATATGAATACATCAATACAAATAATAAAAATGACAAATAATAAGAACTTGAATAATCATTTATTCAAGATGTGGAAGTTATAATAATAGATAATAAAGAAGAAGAGTTAGAAAGACATTCTATTAAATCAGATTCAGAGTATTATTTATAGAATATTATATATAGTATTCATTATTGGGAATAAGGAGAAGTACTTGGATAAGGTGCTTTTGGGAAAGTAGTAATGGGACTCTAGAAGAATGGATAAATAATAGCTGTAAAACAAGTGTATATTTAAAATCAAAATGATGATGTATTATATATAAATATTGTAGAAAGTGAAACAATTATAAAAAGAAATTGAAATGTTGAGTAAATTGTAACATCCAAATATAGTAAGGTATATTGGTTGTGAATAGAAGAATCAATTTATAAATATATTTCTGGAATATGTTAGTGGAGGCTCAGTCTCGACTTTATTGGAAAGATTTGGATGTTTTAGAGAAAGACTTATTAAAACATATTTGAAATAAATACTGTTAGGATTAAGTTATTTACATGGCAAGAATGTCATTCATAGAGATATTAAAGGAGGAAATATCTTAATTGATAATTCTGGTAGATGTAAACTAGCAGGTATTTTCAATCTTTATTTTAGATTTTGGTAGCAGTAAATAATTGAGTGATATTACTCATGATAGTATAGGATCTATTTGTGGAACTCCCAATTTCATGGCTCCTGAAGTAATTAATCAAGAATAGTATGGAAAAAAGGCAGATATTTGGAGTCTTGGTTGTACTATAATTGAAATGGCTACTGGATAACCACCTTACTCTGAATATAAGGATGCAATTGCAATCATGATTAAAATAGGTAAATCTACAAAACCACCTCCTATCCCTGAATAAATATAATCTCTTTAAGCTAGAGATTTCTTATCTAAATGTTTGTAGATAGATCCTAAATAAAGAGCTACAGCAGATGAACTCTTAAAACATTCCTTCTTAGAAGAACCTAAATAAAATTCATTGTTGAAAAAGACTTCATCTTATACATTTAATTAGAAACAAGTCTAAACTTATAACTATTAAGTCAAAAATTCCTTTTTGTTAGATGCTGAGAATTAAGATTAATAAATAGAACCAGTCTCACCATAATTTTAAGGATAGCAAGGTTAGAGTACTACAGAAACTAATCAAATAAAGGTCAAGAAGAAGAAAGAGAAACTTTAATATTAATTAGTAATAGAACCAGAATAGAATGATTATATTCTAACAGGATAGGAAACAAATGTAGTTGAAAATAGAAATAAATTTCAATTCTCAGAAGTAAATCTCAAAGAAAACTATATAAAACCATTTAATAAAGAGAAACAGGATAATTTATAAAATGAGTTGGACCTAATATTAGGATAATACATAAGTTGAAATCTTCAACAAAATTGATTATATTCTCTCTTAATTAATATGGTATTATTATAGAATAATCATAATAAGCTTTTCAATTGATCAACACAAAATTGATTATATTCTCTCTTAATTAATATGGTATTATTATAGAATAATCATAATAAGCTTTTCAATTGATCAACAGTCATCGTTTCTATGAATATTTAAAAGCAAATAAAATGTTACTTCTAACAAATATTTCACTTGTTATCTTTTCAATTTATTTTTATTACTTAGGTTTTGTTACTTATAAGTTATTTCTATTAATTTTTATATATTAAATTAATAAAAATAATATCAAATATATTAAATATAAGTTAAGAAGTAATAAATGCTAGTGCATGTAAATTTGATAATGGATTTATAAGGGTATTTTATATATTTAAACAATAACCTTTATTAGAACTTTATTCATTTTAATTTAAAAAAAGAATAAATTACAATAAAATATTAATATTTAAAAGTATAATATAGGATGAATATGAATAATAGAAATAATTTATAAATATTATCAAGATTGGCATTCAAAACATTTTCTAATGATGATATCTACTTGTTATTGACATTATTTTATTTAAAAGTCTCTTTGTTAAATTTTTTGTATTAGTTTCATCTAAAAAATGGTTTGATTAGTCATCTAGTTCAACTAATCTAAAATATAAGGATTTTTTTCTGATTTGATTTCAACATTCTTTAAAAACTACTAAATTTATGTGTAATTTATTTAAAATGGTATTTCATTTTCATTTTTATTATTATTATTATGATTGCTTTGTTTATTAATTTCCTTAATTTCTTTGTTAGTTTTCTTGTTAAATGTTATTTACCTTTCTCTAAGTTTAGATGTTACTAAATGCAATCCCATATTTAAACTTCTTAAAATATTATCAGGAGCATGCTCATCATTTTGTGTTTAAGTCTATTAAGATTGTAACTTATAGCAGCATGTCTGTAATTCTCCTAATTATTGACTAACTTCTTAAACTATCTTTTTCTAAATGTCAAATTCTTCATTTACACTTAGTTCTTTGTCTTCTGTATATAACTAATTTAAATATTAAATGTAATGACATACTTTTTAAAATTTGGCATTTTCATAAGTAGAATGATTATTTCCAAAAGGGTCCAAAATTACAATTCTAATTTTTGATTCAATTTCAACTCTTTCTCTTCTTGAAGTTTTCTTTTCACTCCTACCCTCTAGTTCATAAGTAAGCAAAATAGCCTTGCATGTGCATGCTTTGGTTTAATATTTCGATGCCACCTAAGTTTGATTCAAATTGCTACTTCAGAAAGAGGTATTTTCTCCACAGTTAATGCATGTAATATTTATGCACGTAATTCGGATGAAATTTTATTATATGGGCGCTTAGTCCTTGCAGTATCATCAGTAGTCTACAGAGATTATATGACAGCTCCTTTGAGATCCTATTCCATTATGTTTATTTAATAAATGAGAATAGAAAGGGAGAGTTAGGAATTGACTAACTTCCTTAGAACATCTATGGACCCCCTTCTAAGAATAAAAAAAATATTCTTGTGGTATAAATGTTTCAAATTAATAAAATTTAAGGATTTATCATTTTATCAATATTTTACATAATTTGTCTTTTACACAGTCATATTGTCTTTAAAGAGGATAATCTAAATTTATGAAGTTGATTTAATTAATTATTGTTATCATTTCTTTAAATTGCTCAACATTTAAGAACTCTGAGAGCATTTACTAATTGAATATCGATACTTTAACTACTATCGTAAAATAAAAATAAACAAAAATGAGTGAAATCACTTTGATGTAAAAATTTATTAATAATTTATATATAAAACCTAAGAAAACTAATGAATTTTAGAGAGTAATAGAATTAGAGAATAGGTATTAAACCTTTAAATACTATGTTGACAACAAGAATGACTAATTAAAAAGCAAATATATGACATGAAATCTGTTTAAAAAACTATCGAATATAATTAGATGTCAGCTTACAGAATAAAGAGATTAAGACCAGATTTAATAAGGTAAATACTCTAGATAATTATGTTTATAGCTTTATCATAGAATTAGAATAATTTTAACCCACGATGAAGAGGCAATACAAAAAAGATCACTTAAGATGATTTATAAGAAGAAAACTTTGAATGTTAATGCGGAAACAATCATATTAACTCAATTAAATACTTTCGAATGAATTAACATTAATAATAATAATAATAGATACCCTTATCTTAAGTATAGGATTTGGAAATATACAAAGCTTAATTCAATATAATAAAAGCACATACAGATATCAAATTTAATGATAAAATTAATTAATTTATTGGAGACCATTCAGAATAGAAAATTTAATTACTTCGTTATATTGAAGAGTTAAATTTGTAATAAAATATGTAAAAGTGCAATTCAGTTAAATTACTTTATTTGAAGATTTAATACAACAAATAAAACAATTACCTGACAAATACATTATTTTAAGTTTAAGATTAATTTGTCTAATTACATAATTGTATGCAATTAAAAAAAATAAGTAAATTGAAGAATAAAAATTTTAATTGAAATAGAAGATATATTAATTAAATATTTTAGAATTGAATCGAAAGACACTCAAAATGAAGTGTGTGGGCATTAATTAAATTGATGGTTAATTGTTATTAATGTAAAAGAGAGTTAAGTAAGTAATTAATAAGAATGTTTTCAATATTATTTTATAAACCATACAGATTTTGTAAACTAGATATGATAGATCATAACTAGTTTGCAGAATTAGATATGGAATAGAAATTGTGAGATGAATTAAATTATGTTGATAAATTTTATAATTATCTGTATTGTAATAACCATAATTGTTGGAATTTCTCTAATTTTTTAATTAATATGCCATTAATAGATTCATTTGTGAAAATTCAATAAGGAATGTTTATATTTATTAAAACAAAATATATAAATATATATAATAATTTTTCGAATTAATAATTGATGTTGAATTTACTTTTCATATTAGTGATCACCATTTGTTGTGCAGCTAGTAATTCATCAGTTTGCATTGAAAAGCTAAAATAATTGATTTAATTACCTATTGATGAATAACTTGAAACAATCTTACCTTATTATTCTTTATCAGGGGATTGGTTAGGGAAATTTGGATACTATGATAGATGTTATAGAAATGATTATGCTTACACATCAGTTCAGGTTGATTAACATCTCTATAAATAATATTATGGATTTTGTCATTCCAATTAATGTTCAGCCAAAGACTTCAATTCTAATGATGGATAAGAAACTATAAAAAAACTATTGAACGATAGTGGAATTGCAAATCTATTCAATGTAAATTAATGTATTCAACTTTAGATTAATCCAGATACAATATCATTAAATTTCTATGATCCTAAAACTTATTTTCCACATCTTGGCTGGGGAACCTATGTTACAGCAGGGATATTATTCATCTTATTTATCCTGATTACTATTGATCCCATATTGAGATTTATAACAGCATGTTAAAGCAAGCATACACCAGATGTTAGAGATCATAGATCTTCTAGTATACATAGTCCATTAGGACTTAGAGATGGTCTACAAGATAAAAGTCAATATTAGCCAACATCTATCATTAAAGATTTCTCAATTATTGTGAATTACAATAAATTAATCAATCTCAAAACAATTGATTCAAATTTAGCCATTTTTAATGGAATAAGAGCTATTGCATTTATGATGGTTGTTTATGGACATGTAAATGAAATGACTGCCACTTCTACTTATATTACTGAAGTTACTATACAATATAAATCCTGGGTTATTATCATGCTTTATGATATGATGTATGCTGTTGATATTTTCTTTTGGGTGGGAGGTTTCTTTTTAGGTTATGTTATGTGTGAAGAACGAAAAGCCTAAACTTTACATCAAAAACCATAATCAATATTCTTAAGTATTACTCATCGATTAATGAGAATATGGCCATGCTATTTATTATGTATTGCCATAAATTCATACATTATTCCTTATTTAGGAAGTGGACCTAGGTGGTTTTTATAAGAAGGAGCAACCTAATGTCCAGGAGGAGCATGGAAAAATGTCCTATTTATTGATAATTTTTATGAAGATTGGCTTTTATGTTTTGGTTGGGGTTGGTATTTGACATGCGATTTTCAATTATTCTTAACATGTTTAATACCAATCATAATATATTGCCTTGATTACAAGGTATTTTCTAAAGTACTTGTAATTATGATGATTATTGGAACTTTAGGATGGTCTTATTATCTTAGTGTTCATTATGATTTTCTTATACCAGGTCGGAATACTTATAATCCAGATTATTATTATAAATATTATGTTAGTTCATATGCTAGAGGACCTCCTTATTTTTTAGGGTTATTAGTTGGAATACTTTATAGAGAATTTAAGCAATCAAAAAAAAGTGGAAAAATTACTTATTTGCATTAATTTAGAGATTATGCATAAAGTAATGGGTAGAGATTAATAATGTAATTGTGTTGTTATGGATTGGGATTTGGAATTATGTCATTTCTTTTTTTTGGATGGAAAAAAGAATTCAATTAGATTGAAATGAGTTGGCCAAAATGGTTTTAACATATTTATCATGCTGTTTGTAGATTTTTATTTACATTTGGATTGACATTGATTATTTTACCTAATTTAGTTGGAGCATATGATTTGTATATATAATATTCTTATTCTAGATTTAATTCTAAATTTATGAATAACACTTTATTTAAATTTATGGCTAAAATTTCTTTTACTATGTATTTAGTACATCTTATGATAATTGTTATATTGACAGAGACATTCTATGAAACTCCATCTTTTGCATAATTAGATTTAATAACTTGTTTTGTTTGTGCTGTAGTTCTTTCAATAGTTTTTGGATTATTTCTATCACTTTTAGTTGAATTACCTTTTGGAAATTTGGATACGAGATTAATAAAAATAATTATGAGGCCAAAAAGAAAAGTGGATACTTTATTAGATTGATTGATTTTTGATAAATTTGTTTAATAATAAAAAATTTATTGTTTTAATTTTTTTTTATTGAAATATGAGATTGAAAAGAATCAAAAAAATAAGGGTAGTATTTTTAATTTTGATTTTGATAATGATTTTACTAGAATCACTAATGGATACATTGTGTGTAATTAAGAATGAGGCTCATTTAATTCTTTATATTTGCGATCTTTTTCTATATGTGCTCATTATTTATGTAGAAGCATTATAAATAGATTACTTAGTATAAGTAATAAAAAAACATAAACATCCACATATAAGAGGAAACTTAAAATTTTATGAAGGTTTAGTGTCCTTTTCGATGCTACTTCTTTTAAATCATATCGGTTTCTAAAGTTATTTTATGTATAACAATGGAACAAGAAAAGAATGTTACTATCTTTCTTAAGAAGGAAATAGAAAATTATTGATATTTTTGTTTACTTTACTCATTGAATTATTAGTTTTCATTGATCTGTTAATAGTTTGTATTTAAGTTTATAGAATTATTAAAAAAGATACTATTAGAAGTTCTAGTATATTTGTGCTTCATAAGTACCTTGAAGATTATTTAGCATAGGAACGTAAATAAAAGCAACCAAACACTTCATCTTCATTTGAATCATTGGGAAACTTTTGAATATTTTTGTGTTTATATATTTTATACAAATTTATGTTTGATTTATATCCACAAAAAATATTAATTAAACATTTTCAATAAATAGTCTAAAGATGTAGTGATATTAATGTAAAAATTTAATGAAATTGACTCTCCAAAAAAAACGGAACTTGTTTATATTAAATTAGTCTTTATTATTTATTATTATTTATTGATTCAAATGAAGAAGCTATAAGTTTACTTCTTATTGATATTGATGATTGCCATGACATGTAATTGTTGTTTAACCAAATTAGTATAAGAACAAATTAAATTTGAAAACTATGTGTAAATTCATGATCTAGAAAAATTGAATTCAATAGAGTTCAACAATCTAGATTGTGATTAAGACTTACTTAAATTACAGCAATCATTAAATACTTGGATGGAAATATTAAAAAATAAAGATTATTTAGAGGATGATGTGAATAATCTATCAGCATTAAAACTCGTTATTGCAAATATAAAAAACAATGAGAATAATGAATTACCAAGTATATAATACTTATTTATACAGAACTCTTCCAATACAAATAATCCTATGTTGAACTAGTTAATTCAATCAGTTCAAGTGAATAAACAGCATTTGATTAATGGAGACAAGAAGGACCATAAATGTTAATTCAATCAATCAATCTCATTGAACAAGCTCAATCATTCTAAGATATACAAGAGTATTGTACTCAAGTTGATTAAATGATCAATCTTCTTATTAATGAGAGGGAAGAATTAAAACAAGAAATTAACACATAACAAGTAACAATTATACAATTCACTATAGTTGGTAGTGGATAAACTCGAAGAAAAGTCAAAGGAAGTTTAATAAGCACTTGAATAATGCAAATTACAATAATAGCAATAGTCAGTTAAACCGACTTAAGTTAAACAACCTGAAATTATTACAATTGAAGACAATGGATTAATACATGAGTCATCTGTGGATCAAGAAAAACCAGTATTTGAAAACATCATAGAAAAAGAATAAGAATTCATAGAATATGGATATGGATATTGGTTAAGATTTTTGACACTATATCCAAAACGATTAGAAAATGGTAAGGATGCACCTTGGTATTTTTTAAGTAGATTAACTTCCAATAAAAATTATTAAAATATATCAATGAATGATAGACTATTAGCAATATGGTTAGGATAAGGATTTTATCATTTCACTACATGTGATGAAGTGTAAAATTAACCTAATGTTGTTTAAAATATCAATCATCATGATGATATTGATGGATAATGGACATATATTTATTATTCATATAATTCTATTTCAAAATAAGCAGTAGGAATTATTCAATTTGGAATAGAATAACCATAATCAATTACTCATAATGTATTACATACAAAGTCTAAATACTTAAAATTCATAGTTGGTGGTAAAGACAATAATTAATATCCTGGATTTAATGGTTAATTTTCATCAATATTCTTATCAACTAATTCAGGTGTCTTTATACCCACTCTTGATAAATTTAATGATTCATTTAAAACAATTAAATTGCCTGCATAGGATTTTGAATCTATATTTAGAGTTTAATTGATAGATTAAGAAATTACTAGAAATCCATCACTTGAAGGAGATTACATGGCAGTAGGAGGTGGATCAAAGAAATTTCCTCTTGAATACTCTATTAGTGGTTGGTTCAAATGGGAGGAAATTGTTTAATAAGTGTGGCATTCAGTCTTTAGAGTTTAGATTAACAAACCATCAACTGATAAGTTTCTAGGAGACAGAACATTATGTATGTTTATTGGAACAGCAGAAGGAGGAATATTTCATTTTCCTACTTATTCATACTAAAATATGAAAGGAGAGGGAACTACTAATTTAGTCAATAACATTCATCATAAAAACAAACATCTAGAATGGTTTTTTGTTTATTTTGGTTATTCTAAGAAATTAAAAAAAGCATTTGTATAAGTAAGATTATCATCTGGAATTGAAACTTTAGAATATAGTGATGTTAATCATTATTATACACCTCAATTTCATACATATGTTGGAAAAGATGAACATTTTCCAGGTTTTAATGGCAAAATTGCCTATGTTAATTTTGTTCTTGGATCAGGATCCTATAGAAATAAACCAGATTTCATAATTAAAGATGACTTGTTTGGTTATGATGTAGGAGATGCAAATCTTATAAAAAAGGTTTAAAAATAAAATGAATAGAAAATAATAACTGATGTTAAACAAGACGAACCTCAAAAATAACCTGAAGAAGTGAAACCAGCATTATAAGATGATGAAGATAGAGAAGTATCTTTTGAATCTACTGATCCTGTTTTTGAAAAAGAATATGAGGATTGTCCATAAGTTTATGGATATGGATTTTGGTTGAGATTTATGCATGCTTATCCAAAAAGACTTTTATAGGGTAAAAATGCTCCATGGTATTTCATTTCTCGATTGACATCTAATAAAAAATATGATAATGTGTAAATGGGAGATAGACTATTAGCTATATGGTTAGGATAATCATATTATCATTTTACTACTTGTGATACACAAAAGAACTAAGCCAATGTTATATCAAATATTGATTATCCTACAGATATTGAGGGAGTTTGGACATACATTCATTACTCTTATAGTAAATAAAGTCAGATTGCCAATTCATTTATAAGATATTCATAATCTGACATTTAATCTACAAGTATCTAAACTGTACATCCTGAAATTAATTATTTGAAGTTCATTTTTGGAGGGAATGATTAAAATAGATATCCTGGATTCAATGGATTCATATCTAAAATTATGATTACAATTTCAAAAGATAACTTATTTGAAACCAAAGATGAATTCATAGCATTCGTGTCTAAATTACAATAGCCTAACCTTGATCTCACTAATTCAATTACAAATTAATTAATTGAAAATGAAACACAGCGTTAGGACTCTGATGAATCTTTGGATAAAACTTTAGATGATAAAAATTAAAGGTTCCCTTAAGAATATGCTATGAGTGGTTGGTTTAAATGGATTGGATCCTAGAAATCTGCTTGGCACAATATTTTTAGAGTCTAAATACAATCACCTTCAACAGATATATATTTGGGAGATAGAACTTTATGTATGTGGCTTGGTTCTATAGAAGGAGGAGTATTACATTTTCCTACTTATACATACGATGATACTAATCCCAAGGGCAACCCAAATTATTATCAAAACATCAAACATAATTAAAGACATTTAGAATGGTTTTATGTGTATTTTGGATATTAAAAATCAACAAAATTAGCATATGTTTAAGTAACTTGGCTAAAAGAATAATAGGAATTATTGTACCAAAATATCAACCATTATTTGACACCCTCCTTTTATATATTTGTTGGGAAAGATAACTTTTATCCAGGTCTATCAGGAAAATTAGCATATGTCTATTTCAACTTAGGGAATGGATCTTATAAAACTAAAAATGAAATTTCAGATACCGTTGATTCCTATTTGAAAGGTAGTTAGGTTATAAAACAATAAATTACATCTACTTAAAAAAAATAACAGTCATAAGGTACATAAGAAGTTAATTAAGAAATGTAATCATCAAATTAAGTAACTAGTTAAGAAATTAAATCATCAAGTTAGGAGACTAAATAAGTTAATTAAGAAACTAAATCATCAAATTAAGAAACTACGTAAGCTAACTAAGAAACTAAATAAGTTAACTAAGAAACTAAGTAAGTTAACTAAGAAACTAAGTAAGTTAATTAAGAAACTAATGAAATTAATTAAGAAATTAAATCATCTACTTAATAAACTAAATAAGTTAATTAAGAAACTTAATAAGTTAATTAAGAAACTAAATAAGTTAGTTAAGAAACTAAATAAGTTAACTAAGAAAGTAAATAAGTTACTTAAGAAATTAATTCATCTAATTAAGAAACTAAATAAGTTAACTAAGAAACTAAATAAGTTAGCTAAGAAACTAAGTAAGTTAATTAAGAAATTAATTCATCTAATTAAGAAACTAAATAAGTTAGTTAAGAAACTAAGTAAGTTAACTAAGAAATTAAATAAGTTAATTAAGAGATTAAATCATCTAGTTAATAAATTAAATAAGTTAATTAAGAAGTTAAATCATCTAATTAAGAAACTAATTAAGTTAATTAAGAAGTTAAATCATCTAATTAAGTGACTCAATAAGTTAACTAAGAAACTAAATCATCTAATTAAGAAACTTAATAGTCTGAATAGTAACAAATTAGATAGTCTACACACTATGAAGTCCCTTACCCTGAATAAACAGCCATTATTGGACCTGTTCCTTTTGATAATGATAACATAATTGAAGATTATTCAGATACACCAGAATTAAAACCTGGTAAGCCTGACCAATCAGAGCAGTAAAAGTGTTAAGAGTAAATTAATGACAAAGATACTCCCACTGATAGGCCAATTGAAAAATAAAGAGTAGACAATATTATCTAATAGAAGGAATAAACTTCAGAAGAAACTTAAGCAGTTAATTAATAGTAAGTTATAGATTCAAAAGAAACCAAAGTTGAATAAAGTCTAAGTAATTCTGAACAAAAATAAGAAATAACTGAGAGAGTAGATCAAAAAACTGAGTCAAGCGAAACTTCTACTTAAGCAACTGAATAAGTTAATTAAACTACTAACATAATAGATGAAAAAAATTAAAAAGCTTCACAAACTACATCCTAAGTAAATGAAACTACTTCCTAAACTAATTAAACAACTTAGGAAACAAATGATGTAACATAAATTACCAATAAATAGACCTAATAAAATACTGAGTCAATTTAATAAACTAATAAAACAGTATAAGAAACTAATGAAAATACATCTTAGTAAACTACTAAATAAACAGAATCAATAAATTAAACATCCTAATAAAACAATCAAGTAACTGAATAATCTACATCATAAACAACCTAAGAAATCAATACTACATCTTAATAGGTTGATGAAACCACTAAAAAGGTAGAGTAAACAATTTAATAATAAACTCAATAAGAAGAGAAAGTCTTAGAAGAATCATAATAATCCAAATAACAAGAATAACATGATTTCAAAATTATTGATCATAAAAATGATGATAGTAGTGAGTAATAGACCATAGACATGCCCACATAAGAAGATGATTTATGCGATTAAAATCAAGATGAAGAATTAGAGGATGTTTAAGAAATTAAGATTATTCCAGGATAAACCTATGAAAATTAAATATCAAATGATAAAGAAGGAAAAAATCCAATAGTTGATTAAGGAATAACTGTTGCAAATAATTATCAAGAATATGGTTATGGTTTTTGGATGAGATTCTTAACATTATACCCTAAAGAGCTAATTAAAGGGAAGGATGCTCCCTGGTATTTCATAAGTAGATTGACAAGAAATAAAAATTATGAAAATATGAAGTTGGGAGATAGAGTATTAGCAATATGGTAAGGAGCAGGATTTTACCATTTCACAACTTATGATGTTGAGGGATTAAAACCTAATGTATTATTAAATGTTGATTATCCAAATGATATAGAAGGTGTTTGGACATACATTTATTATTCATACAGTGCAGAACATTAGTAAGCCGTTGGCCATATCAAATTTGGAAATAAAAAATTCTCAACAATAAAACAAAATGTGAAACATGCTCCGACGATATATTTAAGATTTATTTTAGGTGGCAGTGATTAGAATAGATTTCCTAGTTTCAATGGAATTTTCACAAAGATTACTTTTGGTATAAGAATGGGAACATTTCTTTAGACATCTGAGCAGTTGATTATGAAATTAAATATTCATGATGCACCTTAGTAAATTGAGGAAGTAGTGTAGAGTGTGAGAATAGTAGAAAATGAGGAAGCAAGAACTTCAGAGAATTTATATGAATACAAAGAAATAAAGAATAAGAAAGTTAAGTTTCCCACAGAGTATGCATTGAGTGGATGGTTCAAATGGTCTACATTAATAGAAAAGGAATGGCATAATTTATTCAGAATATAGATTCGAAAGGAATCAACAGATAGTTTCTTGGGAGACAGAACATTATCTTGTTGGATAGGAAAGACTTAAGGAGGTGTTTATCAATTTCCAACTTATACCTACACGAATATGATTGGAAATGGAAATGCAAATTTATATAAAAATATCAATTTAAAGGATAGACATACAAAATGGCATTTCATCTATTTTGGATATTCAAAGATCAAGAGTTAAGCAAATGTCTATGTGAAATGGTAGGAGGATGAAGATTAATTATTATATGAGAATGTGAATCATTATTATGTCAAGAAATTATATACATATGTTGGAAAGGATAAGTTTTATTCAGGATTGAATGGTAAAATGGCATACGTGGTTGTGAATTTTGGATTTGGTGCTTATAAAAATCAGAAGCAATTTGATGAAGAAATTTTCAATTTCAATATAGGATTAAAAGAATTGATTAAAAGTACTGAAGATGATTAATTTTAACCAATAATAAGATAAGAAAAAATATAATAGAGTGGTTTTGACTCAGATTAGGCTAGTTTTGAACAAGAAGAAGATGGGGAGAAATTATTTATGTAGTATGGTTATGGTTATTGGATGAGATTTTTGACACTCTATCCAAAAAAATTACTAAATGGTAAGACTGCTCCTTGGTATTTTGTTTCAAGAATGACATGGAATAAGAATTATAATGATATAAATATGGGTGATAGAGCATTAGCAATATTTTTAGGAAAGGGATTCTATTAATTTTCCACTTGTAATTTGATAACAAAGAATACAAATCAAGAGTAGAGAGTTAATCATCCAAATGATATTGAAGGGGTTTGGACATTTGTCTATTATTCATATAGTAAGGAATTAGGAAAGGCTATTGGATTTATAAGATTTGGATATGATAAATTTTAGTAGATTTAGCATACATAGGTTACACATTAAGATACTAAATACTTAAAATTAATTGTGGGTGGAACTGATAAAAGAAGATATCCAGGATTTAATGGTTAATTTTCAAAGATATCATTTTCATCCAAAGATGGATCTTTTGTATATTAAGAGAAAGTTTTGAAATCTTATACATTAGAGAGAAGAGTTTAAAAAATTGTAACTATGAATGTATTGGGAGATTAATAATAGAGGAAAACAGATGAAGAAGGAGTATTTGCTTAAAGTGATAAAGTTGATTTGCCAACAGAATATGCCATTAGTGGTTGGTTTAAATGGTTATAGGTTGATAAATAGGAACCTTTACATAGCATGTTCAAAGTGACAATAAGAAATCCTTCTGATGATTAATTAGGAGATAAAACTCTAGTAGGCTATGTCGGATCAAAAGATATAGTGTTTTCTACTTATAGTTTTGAGAATATGGAAGGAAGTGGTAATAAAGATATCCAAAGAAAGATTGAGCATAAGAATAGGCATTATAGATGGTTCTTTGTATATTTTGGATATTAACATGAAAAATCGACTTGTCATGTCCATATTTAATGGTCAGATGAAATGTCTTAGTAGGGATTCACATATATTAATCATTATTTGACTAATTAATTTTTCATCCTTGTTGGAAAAGAACCTCTTATTGCTGGATTTAATGGATTAATTACATAGATTAAATTTAATATGGGTGAAGGAGCATATAAATAAAGTACTGATTATAAAGATCAAGATAATATATTTGGTTTTGATTTATAAACTATTAAGAAGGAAATTAAAACATTTGATATAATAAAATCAAAGGAAAAAATTATGATAGATTCTAATAGTGATGAGGAATCTACTTATATGAAAGTATTCAATAAAGATGAGTTGGATGAAGTTATTGAATATGGATATGGATTTTGGTTAAGATATCTAAGGAATTATCCAAAAGTATAAATTGATGGATTAAAAGTGGATTGGAGTTTCATCAGTAGATTGAGCAAAAATGATGTTTTATAAGATGTTACACTTGGAGATAGAACTCTTGCAATTTGGCTTGGCAAAGGATTTTATCATTTTACGACATACAATTAATAATTCTCTAATATTTTCAATAATGTGAATCATCCTGCAGATATTGAAGGTTTATGGACATTCATTCATTATTCTCATAATCTTAATAAGGAGTAAAGTGTATCTTTTATTTAATTTGGTAATGATAACCCAATAAGATCTGCTTAATAGAGTGTTTAAGTGATTCCAACTATATTGAAATTCTATTTGGGAGGTCGACACTTGACTTATAAGGGATTTAATGGATAGATCAGTGGAGCTTATGTTAGTGTGAATAAAGGCATTTATATTGATAGTGAGGAGAGGTTTCAAGATTTATTAAAATCTATTCCTTAACCTGCAACATATAGAGTAGAATTAATTTAAAATGTATTAATAGAGAAAAACACAAGATTTGAGATGAACTCAGAAGCAAAGCAATTTGAATTTGAGAATTAGATATTTAGTGGAGAATACTCTTGGAGTGGTTGGTTTAAATGGTCTAGTGTTATTTAGAATGCATGGCATTTGGCTGTTAGATTGTCTACTCTTGAAAATTATGAGAACAAAAATAGTTTGGGAGACCGAACATTATGTCTATGGATAGGATAACAAGCAGGTGGAATCCTTTATTTCTCCACTTATACTTATACAGACTTATATGGCTCAGGAAATGCCAATAGTGTTTAAAATATTCAATATAAGGATGATATTGCAAAATGGCATTTTATTTATTTTGGATATTCAAGAATTTAATCATTGGCTTATGGTAAAGTTGAATTTGGATACAGAATAGAATAAGTCAATTTTGAGAATCATCATCATTATTTACCGAACAAATTCTTCTTATCAGTTGGCAGAGATAAATGGCATGATCCTTATTTAGGTAACATAGCTTATTTGAGATTCTAATCAGGAGAAGGAGCATTTCATTAAGGAGAATTCAAAGAAGTCAAAGATGATTTATTTGCTAATAAATTAGGATCAATGGAATTATTGAAATCTAAATTGAAATTTGATATTGATAAAGATGCTATCACCAAAATGTTTGCATCTCCATAAGTAGATTAAAAGGAACCAATATTCTCGAAGATTTTTAATGAAGAAGAATTGGACAATGTTTCTGAATATGGTTATGGATTCTGGTGCAGATTTTTAACTAGGTATCCAACTTAACTAATTGAGGGATTAAAAGCTGATTGGTCATTCATATCAAGATTAACTAAAAATTAAAATAAAGGAGATATGAATTATGGAGATAGAACATTGGCTATTTGGTTAGGTAAAGGATTCTATCATTTCACAACCTATTCTCATAAATATGCTAATGTAGTCCATAATATTGATCATCCAGTAGATATTGAAGGATTATGGACATTTATCTATTTTTCACATAATCTATACAAAAAAGAAAGTGTAGCTATGATTAAATTTGGAGAAGGAAAAGTAATTAAGGGAGTAATCCCAGCTATTCATTAAAGTCCAACCTTCTTATAATTATACATAGGTGGTAATAATATGAAGTATGCTGCTTATAATGGATAATTTGCAGGTATTGTGTTTTCGATTGGTGAAGGAATTTTCTTATAAAATGAGACAGATTTGGAAAAATTGTTAGATAAATTGAAAAAACCTAATGATTATAGTTTGAAATTATAGACTAAGGATATGATTGCAAAACCTAAGTAAACTTTTTTAGCTTAAGAAACAGTATTTGATGATGTTCCATTGGTTGGACAATATTCTTGGAGTGGTTGGTTCAAATGGAAATAAATGGGATAATAATTCCCATGGTATCTAATGGTTAGACTTGCAATAATTAAAAATACAAGTGATATCAAATTATTAGGAGATAGAACTTTAATGGCATTTATGGGTCAAGGGTATATTCACTTTACTACTTACACTTATAAAAATATTTAGGGAGAGGGAACACCAAACATTTGGCAGAACATAAATCATGATGGAGAACATATTTAATGGCATTTTGTTTACTTTGGTTATTCAAGAGCTTAAAGGCTGGCTTATGGTAAAGTCCAATTTGATGATTGGGTTGAGTCTGTGTCATTTAAAGAAACTAATCACTACGTTCCAAATTTATTTGCTTTAACAATAGGAAAAGATAAATGGTTTAATTAATATAATGGAGATATTGGATACTTTAGATTTAATGCAGGAGAAGGTGCTTTCTAAATGGAAAATTATGAGAAAGCTTAGAATGATATATTTGCATTCAAAATTGGAAGGCTCTCCACCATCAATCCTAATAAACCTCCTCCAGAAGAAGTCAGAAAACAAGAATACTTTGATAATTCTTTGGAGACTGAGGCTGTCTATTCATTTGAAATATCAAAGGATATTCATGAATAATCTTCAAATTCACATGTACCTGAAATTATAGGTGGAAAAGGGGAGATTATTAAGAATGAAGAATAAATTGTAGAAGAAAAAAAAGCAATTGAGAGGTAGGAGTAATAGTTGAAAAAAGAAGCTGAAAAATTTAAGAATGATAAAACAGTAGGAATCATAGAAGATCATTATTAATTCCCTGATTAAGATAAACAAAGAGTAATATCAGATGAATCGGTTGATATTGTTAAACCTATTTAAGATTAACCAAAGAAAGATGGAGATTAACCAAAATAATAGTAATAGTCATAATAATAGTAATAATAATAATCAGATTGGGATGGATTAAGATTTTAT
The DNA here is from genome assembly GCA_000733385.1 of Paramecium biaurelia. Classification (NCBI taxonomy): domain Eukaryota; phylum Ciliophora; class Oligohymenophorea; order Peniculida; family Parameciidae; genus Paramecium; species Paramecium biaurelia. The sequence goes on from JPFL01000379.1 coordinate 46,262, forward strand.
GGATATGGATTCTATTTGAGATATCTTACAATGTATCCATAATAATTGAGAGATGGTAAAAATGCTCCTTATTATTTCATATCAAGATTAACATGGAATTCTTAACCTTAAGATATTGGTATGGGAGATAGAGTGCTAAGCATCTTTTAAGGATAAGGATCATATAGTTTTCATACTCTAGATAAACCCTCCAATAATCCAAATTTAAGAACTATTATTCCTTATGCTGATATAGAAGGAGTTTGGACATTTGTATATTTCAGCTATTCTCAAGTTGATAAGAAAGCTGTAGCATTTATTAAATATGATGATAATGCAGAAATATACAGAAGAGATATTGTTTGTAATCATGGGGATGTTGAATATTTAAAGCTAACGATTGGAGGAAAATAAGGTATTTATTAAGGATTCAATGGTTAAATTGCCAATTATGCTTTTAAGTATGGCAAAGGAGCTTATATAAATGATTTTGAGTTGTACAAGAGGATTCTATCAAATAGAATTCCTCATCCTATTGCAGATGATTATAAATTTAATCAAATTAATATAATTGAAGCATCAGCTAATTTCAAAGGAGATGAATAAACCGATAGTATTAAAGAGATAGAGAGTCATTTGTAAAATGAATATGCGATAAGTGGATGGCTAAGATGGGATTAACCCATTGGAGCTCCTTTCTTTGCTATCTTTAGATTAAGTGGATTTAAAGTAGAAGATAATAATGATTCCAAATTAGGAGATAGAGATATGATGCTATTTAAACATACATCATATTATTTATTCTAGTCATATAATTATCATAATTTGAATGGAGCAGGAGACTTTGCAATTAATTGGTAAGTGGATCATTAAGAATGGGAACAATTTTGGCACTTTTTCTATATCGGTTATAAACGAGAGAGTAAACAACTCTATTATTATGTCTCATTTATTGACGATGAATTTGATTAAGTACATAATAATATCCATCATTTCATTGTTCATAAACATTATCTTTAATTTGGAAGAGACTATAGTAAATTCTATAGCAAATATAGAGGATTCACAGGCTAAGCTACTCAAGTCATTTTAAGTTATGGTAAGGGATCTTTCCAAACTAAACCTTTTAATAATGATATTTTCATGTATATGAAAGGAGTCAAAGAATTGTTTTCCTCTCTAGAATTGGTTACAAGAGAAAGTGATAGAAATAAATTGTTAATTGGAGATGCTAATAAACCAGGAACACTTATGGATCTTGAAATCAATGATGGAGCAGAGTATAATATTAGAGGATTGAATGAATATGGATGGGCTTTATGGTGCAGATGGTCTAGGACATTAACTAAACCTATTCAATTTAAAGATGCTTGGTACTCACTTGCAAGAATTGCCAACAGGAAAGGACATCAAGATTTAGCTGTTCCAGGGGATAGAACTTTGGCAACTTGGATAGGTTAGGGATTCTATCTGTTTAGTACCTATACTAGAGGAGTCTTATAATTGACAGAATCCATTCCTTATGGAAAATTTGAAGGATAATGGAATTTTGTTGTTTTTGGTTATCGAAAAAATATGGCCAAGGCAAGTGTGTTATTTGGATAAGACTCCACTATTGTAGAGAAAGAATTTAAAGTAAAACACAATTTGGTTAAAGATTGTTTAAGATTCATTGTGGGTTCAGAATTTAATTATAAATTCTTTAATGGACATTTAGTAAATATATAGCTTAGATTGGGCAGTGGAGCTTATTTAAGCAAGGAAGAAATATTAATCATTTCAAATGGAGAATTAGGATTACCTGCAGAATCCAAATATGATTAGAGTAGAAAAACTATAGAAATTGTGAAGGATAGAATTTCTAATTCTGGGTAAGGTAGAGAATTTGATATTAAAGAAGAAGTTGCTTAAGGGAAATTAGAATATTCAATATCTGGATGGGCTAAATGGGTAGATATACCAGCTATATAGCCTTGGTATGTTTTATATCGTGTTTCATATTATGATTATAATGAGTTATTGAATATGTAAATACCAGGATCAAGAATCTTTTAATGTCATAAAGGTTATGGATTCTATCATTTTAATACATATACAGTGGATTAAGAGAATGGAGGAGCATGGTAGATTGTGTAGAATGTTGATTATGATTAAACCTTACATAAAAATTGGGTATTTTTCTATTAAGGATATTCACATTAAAAACAGTAAGTCCATCTGTATGTAAAATATCCAGGGTAAGAAGAACATTACACATTTACTAAAATTAATCATTTTGTTGCTTAGAGATTCAAGGTTCATTTTCTATTGGATAGATGGAGTCCAGGTTTTAATGGATTTATTGAGAGTTGGTACTTTAATGTTGGTTCTGGATCTTATAAAGAAAGTGGATATGGTATAGGTGAAAATGGAGAAACTACTTTTGGTTTTAGTTTGCATAAACCAGCATAACCAAAGAATTGGTAATTTGATGATAATTATGCTTGTGGATTTACATAATAATAAGTAGGTTAAGAAGTGGAATATAAAGATGATCTACAAATAGATGGATTAATTGAATATGGTTATGGTATGTGGACTAGGTTTGCTTGGAATACCCCAATTAAAATGATTAATAAACCTACATGGATGGCATTATCAAGATTGACAGTTAATCCAAATTATTAAGGTGATGCTGCCTAATTAGGAGACAGAGCTTTGGCTATTTGGGTAGGACCTGGATACTATCATTTTACAACATCTACAAGAGGAAATTACAACGCAGTTAATAACATAGAATATAATCAAATGTTGGATGGATAATGGAATTATATTTGGTTTGGATATAAAAGAGTAAATGATAAATAAGGCAGTGCTGTTGGATACGTAGTATTTGATGGTTAATTAATTAGAAAGACAAATTTAGGGAATATTATTTAACAACCATTGAATGACTATTTATATTTAGCAGTAGGAAGTTCAGGTAGGTACTTTTTAGATAGGTATCATCATTTTAATGGTCATATTTCAAAAGTTTCTTTGGTATTGGGATCTGGAGGTTTCTTTGAAAATGAAGATTTATTAAGAAGACAAATCCCATCTAAACCAGAATTTCTTAGAAATCAAAAGCTATTTTCTAAAATTGTTGTTGATGATATTAAAATTATGAAAAGAGAAGAATGGGTACCTGCACCTGTTGAATTTGCTGAAGAGTTTGATGGAGCTAATGAATATTCAGTGTCACTGTGGTTCAAATGGACTAAAACATATAGAGTGGCATGGGAAAATGTATTCTCTGTGTCTTATAATGAATAAAATATTAGAGCTAATCATGCTAAACCAGGAGATAGAGTCTTATCTATGTTTTAATATGCAGATCATAGAATATTCTTTAGTACATATACAACTCCTGGTAATCATGATTAATTTGCTCATTTATACACTGAATGTCCAGTAGATATACCATCATAATCTGAATGGGTTTATGGATATTATGCTTATAGTAGAAACCAAAATAAAGTGATATCATATTTGTAAACTAAAACATCAAAATGTTTAAAATCCTTATCTTGTATGCATAGAGTACCTAAATATATGGGATTATATGTTGGTAAAGATGGAATCCATACACCATACAATGGAAAATTCAGTAAATTATATTTTATGGGACATGCAGGATCCTACATTGAAGGAAACTTCTAATCATTTGAACCTTTTGCTGCTGGAGGAATATCAATTACAAAACCAGCGTATTTATGGAGTGATTAAAAAGAAAAATTTGAGATTGCTTATGATTAAAATAAAGTATTTGAAATAAAACCTGAAGAGGTTGATGAATAAACTTCATATAGCATAGGAATGTGGACGAAATACTATACTGCAATTCCAAAAAGACTGCTTCAAAAACCAGATTGGCTCCATCTTGCTAGATTAACTATCAATCCTAATCATAATAATTATGAAAAAATTGGAGATAGAACTTTGGCTCTATTTATTGGAAGATAATACTATGGATTCTTTACTTATAACTCTGCTAATAATAATCCAAATATAGTTTAAAATATTAGATATGATGATAATTTAGAAGGAGAATGGAACTTCATCTATTTCTCTTATACTTCTGAATTATAATTGGCAACAGGCTTAGTAAAATTCAGTAAACTTGATAAGATATAACGAATTCAATTTAGAGACATTTAGCATAAACCTATTGATAATTATGCAAAATTGGTGATTGGTAATGAGTTCTCATATCAGGGATTTAATGGATAAATTGCTGGTTTATAGTTAGGATTTGGTAAGAAATACTATGTTCATGATACAGATGCTTTAAATAAAATTATTCTTGAATTCTTCAAACTTCCAAGTGGAGAAGATGATGATAGCAAAACAATTAATCTAGTAGAAGATGTAAAAGAAAGAGTATTCAATAATGGGCCTGAATATAAAGAAATCTTAGATTAGAAAGGAGCTGAAGAATATGCCATGTATGGATGGTTTAGATATACAAGTACATAACTTAAGACTCCAAATAATTGTATAATGAGATTAACAAATAATGAACAAGCATATAGAGGTGAAATAAGTAGAGTTGGAGATAGAACACTATTGGTGATGTTATAGCCAGGTGAATATGTATTTGCAACTTATTCACTTGGTAATATTGATAATGGATAAATTGTAAATATTAGAAAGCCAACTCCATATAAAACCAATCTTGGACTTTGGACTTACATTTACTTTGGTTATCATTTTACAAAAAGATAGGCATCTGGAATCATCAAGTATCCAAGTGGTTACGCATTAGTTCCATATGAGAATGTCTTACATATGGTTCCGAATTATTTATTATTCTTTTTTGGAGGAGATGGAATGCTTGGAGGATGGCATGGTTAGATGCAAAAAGTAAATTTGGTTTTTGGTCGAGGATCTTTTGTGGATTCTAAAAAAGGAAATTTTGAAGAAAAATTACCTAATCTATAAGGAGTTGAATCTAAACCTTTGATTTGGGATGGAATAGACAATAAAATTATTGAAGTGCCATAAGTGGATAAACCAGGATTAGACATTGTATTTAATAAAGATGTAAATGGATTTTCTGAATATGGATATGGATTATGGACTAGATGGTTGACTACAATTCCAAAGAGAATTTTAGATAAAGCTCCATTCCACTAATTGATTAGATTATGTAGCACTGAATAATATGAAGATTCTGCCTAATTTGGTAATAGAGTATTGGCAATTTGGATTGGTAAAGGATATTATCACTTTACAACATACAGTAAAATTGGAAATAAGATTTCTACATCCTAAAATATCAATTATGATGATAATTTAGAAGGAGAATGGAATTACATCTATTACTCATTCACTAATAAATTATAAGCAAGAGCTGTTGGATTTGTATATTTCAGTGAGCAATCAGGTACAGCAATCTCTCGAGTTGAGTTTTTGAATTTAGAACATATACCTCTTAATGGATATGCTAGAATTGTGGCTGCTAATAAAGAGTTTGGATATTAATCATTTAATGGAATGATTGCAGATTTGCAAATTCATTTAGGAAATGGATTTATAGGGTCTAGAGAATAATTGATAAAAGAAATAATTCAACTTAATCCAAAACCACCTATGGATATTAAATCTAAAATGGATGTAAATTTGATAAAAGATTAAGTCATCATAAAACCTGAAGAAAAGAAAGAGATGAAATACAAATATGAAGAATACAAAGGAGTAAATGAATATGCAGTCTCTGGTTGGTTATAATCTAAAGTTATGGGTTTGACAGAAGCATATAGAAATATATTCAGATTGACTATCAATCCACCAGAATTTTAGAGAGATAAATAATATGCAGGAGATAGAACACTATCGTTGTTTTAGAGTAAAACTAAGTTAGCATTTTCAACTTACACATATGAAAAGTTAGATACAACAGGAGATGATAACAATGAATTTAATCGAATTATCAATTCTGGAAATAGTAATGGCGAATGGGTATTTGTTTACTTTGGATATTAAATTAAATCATAATAAGCCTTTGCATATACTCTTTTCTTAAATCGACAGGATAGTGCTCAATTTAATAATATAAAACATTTTGTTCCTAATCAATTCTTCTTTTATTTGAGTAATGATGGATATTATCCAATATTTGATGGCATTTTATTTGATTGGAATCTTTACTTTGGAGATGGTGCATTCACTAAGAAACCAAGACAGATAATTAATTAATGGCCTATTGAACCTATTGATGAATTTGAAGGAGTAATCTCTGTACTCTTATCTAATAAAGGTCTAAATTCAATGAAAGTAATAAGACCTGAGAAAAAGGAAGATGAAGAAATTGTTTTCAAAAATAATTTCCCTAAATCTGGAACTATTTCTGGAAATCCACCTCCTCGTTCTGGTCAAACATCAGTTGATACTAAATAACCAAAGCCAATATCTTAAACTATTGTTTAATAACCTTAATCAGGTTAGTTTAATACTGAACCATAATAATAATAAGCTAGAAAACCATTATCTGGAATAGCAGATTCTAAATGAAAAAATTGTATTATAGTGCTATTCATATTTTAAAATATTATTATAACTAATATTAATTAATTACATTTTCTCATTTTTATTATCCAAGAGAAGTTAATTAAGATTAAAATTTGACTTACATATTAGTTATAGATTTAATAAAAGAATAAGTTTAATATATAGATTATAATATCATAATTTAATTTATAAATAATTCTATATTATATACTTTATAGAATCATCTTTTATAATAGGATTAGGCTTTTACTAAATAGATGTGTTTCTTAAAGAAATGATCATTTGAGTAAACTGATAAAATTGATTTTACAACTATATTCACAAGATATTTTGTCATATAGAAAATATGGAAAAAGGTAATAATAAATTTATTTGAATAGATTCTATGTCCTTTCAATAGGATAGATTCACAAAAATATTACTCATCTAATTGTTTGATATGAAAACAATATTTATTATTAATGAGTATAATAATGTAAATTATTAAGATTAATTTTATCAATATATAATTATTGCATAAATTCATTAAGAACTACAGAATTCTTTTTAATTAAAATTAATTAATATGTAAAACAATTACGATCAACTTTTAGAAGAAGCCAAAACAAAGATTCTTGCTATAGTTGAACTGAAACCAGAAAATCAATGGACTTTGGATACCAATAAGGATGGCTATGTAATTTATACAAGAAATAATCCTGAAAATGGTTTAAAGATCAATAGAACAGAAACAAATGCTGTTATAAATCCAGAGGAATTTGTAAATTTTGTTATTGATATGACCAGAAAGAAGGAATACGATTCCAATTTTTTAGAGGTAATCTATTATATTAAAGTTAATAGGGAAGATTGATAGAAAAAGTAGATTAAAATACATTCATATTTTATGCAAGAGGAAAACCTCCCACATTCTTTATTGATGCTAGAGATTTCTGTTTATTGAGTAGAGTCTATAAATTAGGTGAAGATCATTTTATGACTATTAGTACAAAATTAAATTTAATTAATTAGCAAAATCAATTGAGCATCCTCAAGTACCACCAGTTAAAGGAGTTTAAAGAGGAGAGATTGTATTTTCAGCTTGGATTGTAAAAAAATTACCAAATGGACAAACAAATATCATTATTATTGGTAACATGAATCCAAAAGGTGATATTCCTAAGGCCATCATTAATTAAGGTGCTAAATTCTAAGCAGAAGGAGTTAAGAAAGCTGTTGAATATTTAACAAAGAAAAAAAAATGATTTATAATAAATTAGTAATCAATAGTATATTTCATTAAAAAAATAACAAAATTAGAATTAAATAAAACATCATAAGGGTTTGAATTTTATAAATAAGATAGATTTGTAATTAGATACCTTTAGATTCACTTTAATTCTATAATCAAAGTATGTTTATTAGTATTTTACTAAAGATGGAAATGTTTGAAATATTAATTGTTTAGTATAATTCAAATATATTCAAATAAATCCACATTTTAGTTATTAATGTATATATGTAGCATATGTTAAATTTCAGATTGAATAGGTTTTAGTAAGAACACAAAGTGCTTTAAATGTTTGATTGACAGGAAATTCACTTTATTCTTTAGTTGCTTAAAATGAAACATTAAAATAAAAATAATAAATATATTTATATGGGAGTCTATGACATTTCTGATTAAAAGATCTCAATTTTTATTTTTATTACTGGGAACTAAATAATTTTATTATTAATTTAGTTTACTAATAATAATAAAAAATACTAAATAACAGAACTTCTATATTAATACAGATGGTTTAATTGATATATTATAATATTTTCTTCTGAAATTGAAAGTTTAAACTTTTTGGAATCTTACAATTTAAAAGATATATATAATATATTTGAATATTAAGATGTTATTATTTGATTTAGATTTATACAATATTAATTATATTAATAAATAAATTCTTCTTCATATAATTTTTTATACAACCTATCTAAATACAATGTCGGCGAATATATTCTTTTTATTTTTTATTTTATCTAGAATTCTCCGTAATAATTGCTATTTGTTTACAATTTTACTAATTTTTGTTATGTTGTCATGTGGGTAATAGAATTCATATTCTTCAACTTTGTCAATATCAAAGTCATTATATTTGTCATCTTTAGGAAGAGTGTTTTAAGATAGTGAATTTAAATGTTCATTAAATTATGAAAAACTTTGTCTTCTTGCCTAAGGAGATTAGAATTTATCATCTTCTTCATCACTAAGTTGTTGTTATTCATAACCAGGATATCCAATATTATTTAAGAATGCTTAATCTACTTATACTCCTAAAGATGTCCTCATTTTAATTATATGATCATAAGCTCCATTGAGAATAATATTTCTTTTTTATTTGTATTTAGATTTTTTTCTAGAAAATGTTTATCTGCTCTATATATCATTGCTATGATAAGCAGCTAATACTTTGCTTTTATTTTTTTTAAAGAATACAAGTGGGCAATTTTTAAATTAATGATGAGATTGACAAGCTTCACAAATGATCAAATTAGTATTTTGACCAAAAACAGTATTGTCTATTGCATACCGATATTGTTCAAAACTAGCTTAATGATTT
>JPFL01000380.1:4411-55217 GCA_000733385.1 Paramecium biaurelia
TTTTTTTTATGGAAATTATCTCTTAGTATTTTAATTGAAGAGAAAATCCAATTTAGTTTATCTAAAGTAATTGATAGTTTTATCCTAGAAAATTCTTAAGATAACTAATGATAAGAAAGATATAATAAATTAAATAAATACAATTGAAGTGGCCTAACTAACCAAAACAGAAAATAGCTCTATATAAATTTAAGAAAAGATCTAAAGTGACAGTAATATCAAAGAATTAGATATTATAATTGAATAGAGTAAGAAAATAATAAAATCATAGTCTCAATTAAACTAAAAATAATTAAATGAGGAATTTATTCATAATAGTAATAAATAGATTAATAATAGATATTAATTTGAGGGAATTATGTTATGCTTTTTCAATTAATAATGCCCAACATTTTTAGCTGCTGGGGAATAAAATGAAATCAAAGTATGGCAATTTAAGAATGGATAACGAATAAATTCTTAAATAAAATTAGAAGGAAACTCTGACAATGATGTAATTACTTGCATAATCTTTAGTAAAATGAATACTGCATTATTTTGTGGAAGTTTTGGAAGGAGATAAATTAATAATAATGGGTTAAGAGATCTTATTAAACTACTCATGAAGGACTAATTATATGTTGTTTGATTCTCAATAATAAAGAGAATTAGATTATAACTAGTAATTCGGATCAATTTATAATTGTATGGAATGTTAATTAATATGAAATAATTTCCTTTTGTTAAGAAGGAAACATTAGAAAACTGTGTTTAGTATGAGTTTAAATGAATCAAAAACATAACAGGTTTCTGCTAATTTATATTCTTAATTAATAATTTTGGAAAAGAATTTTAAATCATTGTATTAATTTAAATATCTATTACAACAATCAACATTCTATATTTGCCACAAAGTTTTGTTTATAAATGATAACTTATTCCGTTTAAACAAAAAAAAAGGTTGCAATTTCTCATGTATTTTTATAGGAGAAAGATTTATTGAGCAATCTTAATTGTAGATTATGCTAAAGAAATATCAAAATGAGGATGGATCAATCTATTTCCTACCTTATATAATAAACAAAAGTAATTAATTATTTAAAAATTTACTACCTTTATAATTAAAGATAAAAACTTCATTTTTAATTAAAGGCTGAAAAATGATATATACTTCATTTCATTTTCCATATTTTTTATTCAATTTCAACACATTAACCAATAGAATATTTTTCGAAAATTAAATAGGATGTTATTTAGATATATCAGAAATCAAATGTAATTTATTGTTTGGAAACCTCATTATAAACGGTTGAGGGGAATGAGGTTATGGGCCACATATTACTTTTGGAATGAAATGAAGTGAATTTTGAATGTTAAGATGAATGTCAAAATTTTAAAGTTGGTAAATGCCTGAATTACATAGGGTGAGTAGTGAATCATTGATAATGAGAATAGTTTAACTTAAATTGTTTACATTTCGACCCAAAAATAGTGAAGTATGCAATTAATGTAAATACCATAAATGTAAATTTTGATATACATTTAATTAAAGTGAACAATAAAGTTAAGTTATTTATAAGTGAGATGATGTTGCACCTGATACGAAATAATGAGATAATTTAGATGAAGAAATTGAAGGAGGATGTTTAGTTAAATGATTAACGATAAAGATAATGAAGTGATATCTTCAATATTAATAGGCTTTAATCATTTTGATTTAATGGTTAAAAAATATAGTCAAAATAATTTTTTATCGCAGATAAATATCATAAGTGTTAGTATTTTAAATAAAAGTATCTCTATTTAGAAACCTTTTAAATTATATTTAGTTGTGGAATACTTGGTGGAAATCAAAATAGATATAACTCTATTGTAACCATATATTTTAGAAGTAATTATCAAAGATAAACTCTATATTCATAATGATGCACTCATAGCTAATCAATTTAATTAAGTAAGACTTAAAAATTCCAAACCATTATCACACACTTAATAATTGCTAAAAAATGTATTAATTTATTTTAGAATTAGTTCTATTTCATTTTATGAAGTAAGCCAGATAACTATATATAATTAAAGAATAAAAATAACAAAAATACAAATTTATCACTAAACATTGAATACGACCAGAAAGAATTCTTTTGAAATATGTTACGCAATTTGAGTAATAAAATACAGTGTTGTATAATTATAAAACAGCTAAATATTAATCATCTATCATTGACATGGTTCTATTAATATTAATTACTCTAATTTTTTTTAAATTAATTTTTAATAATAATTAAGTATGTAGCAAATACCTTTTGAAACATCATTTGGATAGTTCTCTTATAAATTAATTGATTAGAAATCAATTTAAGTCTAAGATACATGCAACTCTATAGCCATAAAACATGATAATTCAATTTTATTAACATCAGCTGGCTCATCGATAAAAGTTTTTGAACTCCATTCAGAAGGACTTAAATATATTTAAAGTTTGAAATAGCATGCTAAATTTATCAGCACTCTGCAATTTTTAAAAAAAAAGTTTTAAATTATTTCAGGTTCTTGGGATTCTACCATCAGAATTTGGTCATCACTTTGTATGTCACAACCTAAATGTTTGTTTAAATTAAAAGGACATTCAAAAAACATTAATTGCCTGCTTTTAGACCCATAAGATAATCTGATTGTTTCTGGTAGTGATGATCGAACTATTAAATTTTGGATCCCATCAATTAACGGAAATTCTGAATAACAATGGACTTGTGTTTAAACAATATAAGAACATATTTCATATATCTGTGAGTTATCCATAAATCAAGAAGGTAATAAAATTATCTCCTGTGGTAAGGATTCTCTTATTCTGGTAATAGAAAATGATTCTTAAATTCCTTTAGCATATTCACCATGGATTGTCAAATAGAAGATTAAAATAGATGGTTTTGGATACAGTATTTGTTTTATTTAAAGTAATATATTTGTATTTCAGCCGAGAGAACCAGAACCTCATAATCGATTATAAATATATACTATTGATAATAAGACCAACTCCTATATGAAAAATTAAAATGAAGTCTCCGTAAGAGGAGGTGGCCAACATTGTTCTCCTTTTTTCCCATCTATATACAACCAAAATAAATCTCTGCTTTTAATTAAAAATGGTCATAACATCAACATTTTAAAAATAACTCCGGAATAAACATAGAATGAGATTGAAAAAAATGGAGAAGAAGAAAAAACTCTAGAAGAAAAAACTAAATTGATATTATAGCAGGCAATTGATTTTGGAAATGATTGTGATGGCATCATTTTTGGAACTTTGAGTTATAATGGAGAATATTTAATTACATGGGATCAAAACTCTAAGCAAATACAAATCAGGAAATATATTAAATAATGAAAATTATAACCGAAAATAAAGATTTTGGAGGATTATTTATATTATTATAATTACAATATTGTTTGTTAATATATATTTATTAAATAATTAAAATAGTTATGTAAATGAATTAAATTTATTTAATCATACTAGATTAAAATGTTAAAATAAATTTGAAAATGTTTAAACACTATTAAATATATACTGATTAAATAATTTAAATGGTTGTACATAATTTACTAAATGTACTTAATCAAACGAAATTAAATATCAAATTGATTTTGAATTTTGAGACAACATTAAATTCTATATTTTATTTAATAACTTAAAACATTAAAATGAAAATAGGATTACCATATTTAATCCAATGTTTACGAATATTCAAAATCTTTAATTTAAAATCTTTAAGTATAAATCTTAAATTTTAATATATTTAGCATAACTTTTTGTAATTAAAAATAAAATTGAATTGCATTGTTACACATTCAAATGATATCATTTTTATACTTACTTTTTAATAAATAATACAAACATAATTAGTATTTAATGGCAAATTTGGTTTTAAGATTTGCAATATTCATAATTATTTTGTAATTTTCATTTAGATCTTATTCTTAAAATAGTAATAAATATTCATAACTTCATCAATAATTCAAAAACAAACCAAAATTTAATATATATAAACTTCATTAACATAAAAATAAAATTTTAAGCGTAGAAAAATAGAGATTAAAATCAATAAAATATTTTCTAAAAAATGAATGGTGAGATAAATAATGCTTATATTAATGTATATTTTGCTTCAATAATCTTTATGCGATCATTTATATTACATTTATTAACTATCATTCATAAATAAAATGATTAAAGACCTTTATTTTGTCGAATCTGTTCTCATAAATTAATATAGAATTTCACGCAAAAAACTATAATTTTTTGAAACTTACTACATCATATAGGTGATTTATTCATGACCTTTTAATTATCTCCATTTTGATTATAATTTAAGCCTAATTTGATTATTATTTCAAATTTTATGACTTTTATTTCATAAATATTAAAAATAGAAAATATAATCTTAATCTTGACTCAACTGTTGTTTTAGCCATTAAGATTATAAACCAAAAATATACAAGTAGGTTATAATTAAGTTATTATTTACTTTATTAAATTATATTGTGCATAAAATTTTCAGTAAAGTAATATTGTATTTTATAATATAAATAAATATGTTTTTTGAGAAACTTAGGATCTATAACACAAAGGAAAAGTTGATTGAGAGAATAATACAGTACAAGAGGGAAGAGGAGTCAAGAAAAAACAGCCCAATAAGAGAAAAAATCAAAAGAACTAGTATAGATAATTACTTAATAATTTTAGTATCAACTTGTTAAAATTATCGAACAACCTTCAATTGTAATAATAGAGTATCAGTGTCTCCAAAAATTTAATGTAGTTTGGATATTGAGAAGATAAGAATGCCATTTAGTGCAGAAAGGGAGGGTCATTTAACTAGAGTGACAGAGATCCCTGTTAGACAACAGTTATAATTTGAGTTTATAAATAGTTTGGTGACTCCTTAACCTCCTTAAAAAAGTATACTAGACCACCTGAATGAATAAGAAGAAGAAAAAATGATTAGAGAATTGTTGGATAATTACAAGCCAGAATTATTCGATGACATGATGGAAAATGATGTTCAAGAGATAGAAAGATTTAATGAAGACGCTCATGCAAATTCAATGAAACAATTCTCTTATTAAGATTATAGTCCTCAAAGAATGAACATGATAAAAAAACATTAACACCATCATCATAAATCAAATCCATCTCGAAACAACAATAATAACAAATATGATTAATAGCGTTAATTATATTTGTAATAATTGGAATACAAGGGAGACATTTATTAAGAACAAAATACGGATAGAGGAAGATTTCTAAAAAGGTTTAGATTGGCTAAGTAATTAAGTTATTTATAAAAATAGTAAAAATTTGAACAAGGTTTGTTAAGAAGATTTCAGAAAAGTCACTAAGTCATAGAACAAGTTGGAAGATTTTGCATAATTCTATAAATAATCCCCAAATTTATATATGCAACTAAATAAGAGTTCACATCAATAATCTATTTTTTAAAGTGGATTGGGATTGGTCCAGTAGTGCAACCATATCCAAATTGCAAATGCATCAGGCTAGATTAGAACTAATTAATAAGTGAAGGTTTTTTCTGAGGCGTTGAAGACTTCGCAATGTAAAACTTTAACTCATTTAAAATTGAGTCACAATAAACTCAATTCATTGAAGTATTATGCAATCTAATTTAGGATTTAACAATTAACAAAATCTTTTCCTTAACATCTATAAGAACTAGATTTAATGAACAATGGATTAGATTCTAAGGCTTGTCAATTGTTATCAAAATATATTTAAAAATCTGCAATAAAGAAGGTTAATCTGGAGAATAACCGAATAGGTGATTTGGGTAGCAATGCATTATGTTTAGCAATATCAGATCATGATTATTTACTCTATTTAAACCTATCAAAAAACAATCTTACAGAACATTGCACTATTGAACTTTCTAATTATATAAAGAAAACTTAGGTATTGTTTGAATTATATCTTCATTTTAACTCAATAAATAGTGTAGGAGGAATAAATATTTGGAAGGCTTTGTATAAGAATTCTAGTGTGAAAGTTTTTGATATTTCTTATAATAGAACAGCTTCATTAGAATGTGCTTAATGGATGGCAAAAGTAATCATTAAATAGTATCCTGAACTTATGCATATTGATATTTCTTATAATAATTTTAATGAAGAATAATCTATAGAAATAAAGAAAGCTTTGGATCAAAATTAAAATATTTATGGATTTCATTATTAGGGGAATTGTCCAAAATATTCAGTTGATTCTACTGGACATTTAAGAGACAGAATCTAAGAAGAAATTGATATTCAACGAAAAATTGAAGAATGTAAAAAGAATCCTTAAACTACTCTAAAATTAGTTGATAATAATGAAATCTAATAATTAGAAATAGAAGAACCTCACAATCATCATAATTATCTTCAATAGAAGGACAAAAATTAATAAAGTGATGCTGAATTACACAGAAACTTTAGATTTAGAAGAATATAAGGAATGAAACCTATCAAATAAAATTATGATAAAGATAGCGAATTAGATTCCTGTTGGATATGTGATGGTTGGTAAGAAGTAAAATTTACATGGACTCCTGGAAAGTCAGGAGGAATGAATAATGATCCAATATTTGTACATTTAAACTTTGAGAGTTATAAACCTATTCTCATGACTTTACATAATGGAGAATATTCTGCTTATAGAATGTGTCCCCCAAATTATAAAGTTACTTATTTTTACAGTAATCCTGTGTTAGGAATTCAAACTACCGCTAAGAATTAAATGATCACTTAAACTCCCTCAGATGATCCATTATATCAAACTAAATAATCATTTTTATATAATGGAAATATTTTAATAGAAGGTAATCGGATGGGTTTTGTTAACGAAATGTTTACTGAAGATAAGTAATCAATTATGGATAGATATTTTGCTAAAATATTTAGTAAGCCAAGAGAAGAGGAAAAGACTTTTGATTTAGCTAAGTTTCTTACAAAAAGAGAAAAACAATTTTGGAGTTATGAACTTTCTATCTTTAAGAATTATCAACCTGATAATGAAGAAATAATAGATGAGTGTTTTGAATATGATTATGGAAGCTCAAAAATCAACAAAATCATTAAAGATCCTTTAGAATATAATGAAGTGAAGGAAATAATGAGAGAATATTATCCATACATTTTTGCATCCTATAAGTTTTATGCATCCACACTTATAGGAGCTACAATTCCTTGTATTTCATTAAATGCCTTCTTTGATTTAATTAATTAGACTAATGTAATATAGGATAAATTCAGAACTGGCGATGTTGATTTAAATTTCATTTCCACATCAAATGTAAAAGATATCAATTATCCGAATGTATATGAGAAAGCATTAGTAAGATATTAATTGATGGAATTATTGGTTAGAATAGCGGTTGATAAATATTTAAGAACCTAAATATGCAAATCAGTCAAAGAAAGTTTGAGAAAACTATTTGAAGAGGATGGAGTCAAATTAAAACTGCTTGAGATAGATCGTAGTTAAGATTGGAGAGATATGCGATATTGGAACGAATAATGCGATACACTTTTAAGTAATTTTATTTTTCAATATATTTAGAGGATAGATTACCTATGTTAAAGATGTTATTTAAATTTACATCAAAATTAAATCCAAAATAAAAATATTACAAACATTTATGGCTTCAATTTAAAGACTTTAGAGATTTGATTAATAAATGCGATTTATATTGTGATATATTTGTAGAACGAGATGCATATTTAGTATTCTTATTATCAATGTAAACATCAGTGGATGAACTATACTTGCTTAAACATTTTCAAATGGAATTCTATGAATTCTTAGAAGCACTTGCCAGATGTGCTGAAAAGTTATCACTAATTAGAACTTAAGATTAATTGACTATTGATGAAAGAAGACAATAACCATTATTCAAAAAATTAGACGCCCTTACTTACCTTATCTATATCAGATTAGGGGAGTTTATAAAGACTTTTTTTAAAGATTCAGAGGATCTTTCGGATTTCGATAAGTGCATGTAAAAATAATATGGATAGGTTATCAAATAACCAAACCTTGATGAGGAAGAGGAAGAAGTTGAAAAACTGACACCTTAGTAAGAAGAGAAGATACTTGAAGAATAATTCAAAAATAATGCAGTTCCACCTTAAATTCCAGTGGTAATTGATCTAAATAAATAATAAGGTTTAATAAAATAAGAAAACAACTGGGTTGTCATTGTTGTAAGTCATTAAATAGGCGTAATAACTAAAACAGTAAAAAAACCTATTCAATTTGACCAATGTAGTTCAATACTTTAGACTAAAGGAAGAAGAATAATAATAAAAAAAATGACTATATATTTTATAATAATGTAGATAGAATTATTATAATTGTTTTTGACTTTTGAAATAGAGAAGTTTATTACAATCTGATTAGGTGTAATGTAGAACTTAAATAACTTTAAGCCTACATGTGTCAACAGATATATAAATAATTAAATTTATTTTTAAGTTTTTTATCTAATCTAATTAAGAATTGTATAATTATTTAACTATATTGTTTGACTGAAGTATTTAACCTTTGAGAAAATATTATTATTTCTAAAAAAGGATGTAATGATAAAAATAAATTTTTATTTTGTGTTAATATAATTATTAAACAAATGTTAAAATCCTTTGGAATTATTTCTGGTTTTCTTTTAATTAGTCAAGGGAAGGTTAATTCTTTAACAGAAAACTTTAATGCAGCAAGACATGCCTTATGCATCCTATTTCCAGATTCAAATTCAGGGGTGAATGGTGTTGTTTCTTTCTCCTAGGAACATATTAATGCAAAAACAAAGATTGCTGCAGTAGTAAGAGGATTAAAGCCCAACAGTCTTCATGGAATTCATATTCATGAATTTGGTGATTTAAGTAATGGATGTGCAACAGCAGGACCTCATTTCAATCCATTTGAACAAGAACATGGAGGTCCTTTGGATGAGAAAAGACATGTGGGGGATTTGGGAAATATTAAAACAGATGAAAGAGGAAATGGATATTTAGCTTATGAAGATAACTTGATTTAATTATATGGAGAGAATAGGTATTGAACATATTAATAATTAAGTATTTTGGGAAGATCAGTAGTAGTGCATGCAGGCTAAGATGATTTAGGAAGAGGAAATTAAAAAGATTCAAAAACAACAGGAAATAGCGGTTCAAGATTAGCTTGTGGAGTGATAGGTTTTGCTTCAGGATTTAAGAATTTATAACCATATAAATGATAATTAATATATAACTATAGAAATATTTAAGAATATTGTTATTCTCTTAATTAAAAAATATGTTATCATTTTATTAGCTTTTGAAGCCATTCGATTAGTTTGACTAATGGATGATGAACAGCATCAAAGATTTGAACATTTCAGAGGACAAAGTTAGACTTGTTTCATATTTTGTAAAAATTGAATTCATTACTAGTTATTTTGTATTCCGATAGCCATTATATTTAGTATGATCAAATCACCAAGAATACGACTTATATATAATATTTTTTGGGGAGTTTTCTTTACTTTGTTTTTGGGTAGGGAGTGGTTTGTGTATATAAACATTACAACCATTTTGGTTTATTTTATATCAACAATACCAACTAAGAACGTTGTTGTTCCGATATCAATAACTGCTTTCGTAGCTCTATCGTATGTCCATCTGTTCAGACAATGGGTAATATTAAGAAAATATATCAATAGTTTGATTATTTGTCATGGAAGATTGATTTCTCTGTAATTCAGATGACTGTAACATGCAGATTAATTTACTATGCTGTTGATTTACAGCATGGTAAAGCATACGACACTGGGTTTTGGACATATTATTCATACATATTTTCATTTTTTAGCATAATGATTGGGCCTGTACCATATCATAATTATTTAAATCTGCTTAATTAAAAAGAAGAATATTCTAATATCAAATTTAATTAATATAAATCAGTTATTACTAACTTAATAAAAGCATTATTATTTTGTGCAGGTGAAATATGGATTAGACCATATGTTGATTATGATTGGTATGATTCACCATAATGGAATGAATTGAATCTTATTGAAAAGAATCTTTTATAAGCTATAATTGGCTTAGTTGCTAGGATGAGATATTTTGCAGGATTCAAATTCACTTAAGCTGCAATGGATGCTGTTGGTATTACTTATAATGAAGATACATGTAATTAATAATTTAATTCTTAATAGAGCAATTTGATAAATTTATTACATGTGATTATACATATGAAAAAGATGTGAGTGCAATTCATAAAACTACAAAGTGGAATACAACTGTTTAAATATGGCTCAAATATTGTTTTTTTGATAAATTATCAATTTTCTTTGATGTTACCACCTCTTATTATATGACTTATGGGATAAGTGCATTATGGCATGGTTTCTATTTAGGATACTATTAAACCTTCTTTTGGTGGGCATTAATTAATCAGAATTGCAAATATGTTTACAGAAGTAGAGATAAATTTTAGTGGTAATCTATTATCATAGATATCTTTATAGGATTCCAGCACCTCTTAGAAGTATAATAGCATTTACTTATTGTACGTTTACTATGAATTAAATCGCCATGACTATGGGATTGTTAGATTGGGATAAAGGAATGCGATTCAATAATAGTATGTATTGGTCTGGACCAATTGCAGTCCTAATTGTATTCTTCTTCTACTTCCTTACTCAATATGGATAAAAAAGAAGGAAATGATAAAATTATTTTTTTATATCTCATAAATAAACATAGACATAATTTTCATCATATTAAATTGTTGTATCCTAAGTAATTTAAGAATTAATAATTTAACAAACTTTATTGTAATTGTCTTTGTTTTTTATTTTAGCAATTACTCCAGTATTTACTTACTGTTTTTGTACTTTGGGTTCATCTTTAGAATTACTCTAAATACATATCATTACCCTATTATCCTATGTAATTTAATAGTAATCTGTTATATAATGCAAGAGAGTACATTCTCTTGCTTATTTTACCTTATTGGTTCCACTTAATTTAATTCGTTTATTATACTCACTTACTATAACTAAATCATTAGATTATTCAAAGAACCAATAAAATGACTATTAAGCAAATTAGGCGATTTCAAATCTAACATTCTAGAAATCTATATTCATCTCATATGCAACTTCTTAATTGAAATATATTGGGGATTCTGAATTTAGTAATTACTTCATAAATTATACTTTTTTAAATAATTCTGAATAGTTAATATTGATATTGTTATCATTTAGTATAATAATTGGATAATTTTTAACTAAAATGAACATCAGCCAAAATTCATCTAAAGCCTCAATTTACTTTTTTATTCTTTCGATTGGTTGTGACGTACATAATATTTACTTAACAATATAAAGAGTTTGGTCTTTCAATTTAAAATATACATGATGATCACAAATTGGCTAAGAAAATCTTTTACTCAATAAGGAATGTTATTCTGATATAATAGCTGCTACTTTTTGAGGAGGATCATCATTTTAATTAATTTTTTAATTACATTCCCATCCATCTGAAATTAATGATTTTAAATTATCACATTTTATTCTTAAATCCCAAAAGGATTCAGTAGCTTATACTTAAAGTTATTCTATTAGTTTTGTGAGATTCACAATTTACTTCTCTGTTTTTTCTATCTAACTATCTTTCAATTTTTATTACTATTCAAGCATTGTCACTTTTGTTAATAATTCTTTATTCTAAATTTAAATCTAAGAGTATTCAAGCAAAGTTTAATTCTTTGATTCTATTTCCTGTCTTAGATTAATAAATTTATCTATGATCATTTACAATTTAATATCCATATTCTAGACATTTGGGATATTGAAATATTCATAGAAAGCATCCAATTTATTGTATTAATGATTCTATTCAATACATTTAATTGTATTCTTTAGTTTAATGTTTTCATTTTGTACTTTGATTAATCTGTCTCTTAAAATGTAAATATCATCAACTTGACCAGCATGCTATTATTAGGCTTCTAATTTTAGAATTTTATTGCGAGCTTATTCTAGCTATTCTTATAGTTCTGTTATTTACTTGTTGGAAATGAATTCTTAAAATTTACTCATTTAATTATATAAATGCTTTGTATTTTTATACTGATCGTGCTTGAATGAAAGTAGTGATTGATAAAATAATAATGTGAAATTACCATTTAGATTCAGAACAAACTACTAGAAGAAAAAGTTGATATTTTGGTTAATGTGGGTCTTTAAAAGAAATCATTTAAGAAATTGTAAATCTATCTACATGAGGATAATATGAAAATAATTATTTTTATATTTATTATTTAGGATATGTCTGAGTTTGAATAATTAATTATTGATAAAATCATTTAAAATCTAAACTTCACTTACATCTCTTGAAAATTTGTTCCAAAAATTAAATAACAAAACACATGATTATATTATTATTATTACTTACTGGAAAGATTATATAAATATTTGTATACAATTTTGATATTCATTACATTAGTTATTATTCCAATTTTATTCAATTGAAGTATTAAAATAATAAATAAATTATTTTTATTTCTTAAGGATATATACATGTACGATACAAATAAGAATAACCAAATACATAAACATGATTATCATTTTGAAAAAACAATTAGATCTCTATGATTTTCAACATGTAGAAGTAATTCATCAATATCTTAAATTGGTACCTCCATGTCCTGGGCAATATTTTTCAAGTGAGTCTTAAATTTATCAAATTATTAATTTGTAATGTTCAGATTTTTGTGGACTTCAATTAAATCTCTAAATATATTAATTTATTGATAATACCTGCCAGTATATTAAGTATTTTTATCACCCATCATTTAAGAGAAGAATCGCTTTTATTGATACCTTACTCTACTCATGTCTGCCTTCAAAAATTTATCACGAAGAAGTTTATCAAAGAGTACTTTGTAATAGAATTGATCTATAAGTTCTGATACTTATTAGTCTCCTCCAAACTTTTCAAACAAGCATTTCTTTTAATTATCCATTATTAATTTTTATTATCAAATATTCACTAAATATCCAACACGTTTTAAATCTTCAATTTTCTTTTTTGCTTTGGTTGCATTTATTAAAGTTTGGTTCAAGTATAAAGATTTGGGCAACGAACAACCTTAGGGGGAATTTCTAACTAAAGAAATAAAATAATCTAGAGTTCTTTCAGTTATCATATTTGATGACAAATGTAGACTTTAAAACACTTAATTTGTATTATATACTAGACAATCTAATAATTTACAAGCTCCCTCATCAGTTATTTTATTCCTCACTAATTTAAGTTATTTAACTCTCTTAGATATTTTCAGAATGTCACCAATAAATTATAATCCTTCATCTCCCAATTCTAATATTATGTTTACATATATACCTGCACTCGAAAAATCAGCTATTTCTAAATTATCACTCTTAAATGCTTGCCAAACATTTTCAAATTTTTCATTGATTTTAAACATTTTCTTCTTCTTGCAATCTTAAATTTTAGTATTAGGACTAATTCCCTGTCTAATAGAATTAACCTGTTCAATATCTCTTCTACCTGGACTGGGCTATTAAAATGATCCTTTCAATTTCTCTAAAGCTCTAATCTAAATTCTCTCTGGTTTGGTAGGAGTAGTTGATTGAATAGTTTAAGAACTAATTACAGGTTAAATTTCTTTGAGTTCTTTCAATCCAGATCCAATTTTATTTTTCACAAATTCCTCTTAATCTAAACTACTTCTATTTGGACTTTTCACCTAAGTAATATTTGTGGTTTCTTCCATAAGACTCTCACTCCAATCTGCCATAGATATATCTTTAAGTAGCATTGGCTCATCTTAACAAAAACTTGAGAAGACATCTTAACCACATAATTTGCTAAAACTCTCATTTCTTTTCATATCCTACAATAATGTTGAATCAGTTAAAGTATTGATAGATTTTAAAATTTAACTACTCTTTGTCATATTATTAGTAGTATTGACATTACTCAATTATAATGTAATAGTAAAGAGATTATCAAAACTTTTATCGATTTCTGTTTTTTTGAGATCAACTCTTAATTTCTTTATTTTGATATTCTGTAGTTTTAAATCCAATTATTTTTAGATTTTCTCTAATTCATCATAAATTCCCTTTCCCTTGTCTACACAAGCATAATCTTGATTATTTAATAGATCTAAAGGCAACTCTCCATTTTCTGTTTTGGTTGAGAAATAAACCAATCTATCCTTTGCTGTAATTTTCCATAATTCTGCTTGAGATAAACAACTTTGCAACAATTCTTTTACTTATTTTTTTGTTTATTATTCTAGTGATTATGTTAGGGTTGTTAACTATTCAATAAGTCTTTGTTCCTTGAGATCTAATAATTAATGTAATTCTTTAAATTTCTCTTTAACAGTATTATGACTCTCTGTAAGAACACTTTAAAATCTTTCTTACAATGGTTCAAAATATTTGTATTCTGTCATTTCACTTTATTTTTAGAGAATCTTTTAATATATCTACATGATATTTTCAGCTTTTTGAGTGATCTCTTTTACAACATCATCAACAGAACGAACTTCATGATGTCGATGCTATCCAAATAATGCACATCTTGTACATATCCTAACTTAATCTGTCAGACATACTATTTCCAACTTTTCTAGATGTTCTTAACATAAATCATTAGGAATATCATTAGAAATTAAGTTGTTCAATTAGAGCTAATAGCCTATGTCACCATCATCATTTCTTGCTGATTATCTACTTTACTGGTATTATGTCATATGTTTGACCACCATTTTTAACAATTAACAGTTTTTTGGAAATTATGAGATATCATTTTTATTTTTGGCCATGATACTATAATAAATATCAATTTTACCCATCTTCTGGACAAACAATGTACTTTTTATTGATTAACATTTGTTAAATACAATTTTAGCAAATTGTATGTCCACAATCTGGAAGCATCAATGGCAGATTATCATTTTCATTAAACATCATTTAACATTCAGGACATATAAGTTCCTCTATTTGTTACATTTTTGAATTCAAAAACAGTTGATATTTAATTTATATAAAATATATTTTTTATGTAATAATCATCATAATTACTCAAACCTTTAGATAATGCTATACTTTAGTAAGAGATTAGAAATGGATTTAATGAATATGAAATACAAAATGCATGGTAGGTTTCCTCTGGAAATATGTCTCATTTTCGTTAGATCTTATAAGGAATCAAAAATCAATCATTTATAATTAATCCAATCAATCAATAATTTAATGATGATATTTAAATAGCTATATCAGCCTCATTAACATTGCATTAATAATAGATGCCATTTGGAAAAGTTAGATAAAATTATGTTCCCTGTGGATTGTTGAATGTTGGAAATACCTGCTATTTTAATTGTCTTTTACAGACTTATTATTTTAATTATGATTTTGTATCTTCCATAGTAAAATGCAAATTTGATCATGTCAATCTATAAAATATTGTTGATAAAAGAGTAGTCAATTCAATTGAGCTAGTTAAAAATCTATAAAACCTTTTTGTTCTTATGATTGGAAGTGATAGATAATTTGTTGATCCAAAGAAAGTGATATTATCTATATGTGATGATTTTGGTAAAGCATTGCCTATTGGAGATTAAAAGGATGTTAGTGAATTTAATAATTATTTTCTATCAAGAATTGATGAAGGTATAACATATCTAACCTAATCTTTATCTAAGGCCAATAATTCTTAAAGTTAGTAATAAATAAAATAATAAATACCAGGCTAATCTTTTGTTTAATTCCCAACAATCAATTATAATGAATAGAATTAAAAAAGTTTGATTTCATAAAAATCATTATTAATTAGATAATCATCAGTCATTGTTGAAAATTCTATTGTATATAAGTTATTTTATGGCAAATTTGCTCCTTAAATAATAATCAAAGGTTAGGGAAGTAAAGATTGTTAATAAGAAATATTCAATATTATCCAAATTGATGTGAATAGCAAATCATTAATGGAAGGATTTGATAAATATATGAATTAAGCTGTAGAATACAAAAATGAAAAGGAAGAATATTAACAAGCAGTCAAACAGTTTTGGATATAATAGGCTCCATAGGTTCTTACTTTTTAGATATTAAGAGTAGAATATAACAAAGAATTTGGTAATTTAATTTAATTAGATATTAGGTTCATTTACTAAGATTAATTCCTTTTTTCATTTTGATAAAGAAATATTTTTAGATCGTTATCTTTTATCAAATCAAAAGTTAGCAAGAGATATATAAACATAAAATTAATAAATGAGAGATAGATTAAAGAAAATTGATTTCGAATTGGGTATGTTAACTTAATTTAATGGAAACATTGATATAATTTAAAATCTAGAAACTACTCTATAATTTTTAAAATTATAAACTTAAATAGAAAAATAAAATCCATTTTATGTTGATAGCAATGATAACAAAACAACAATTAAATCTATTTCTGAATATAATTAACATTTTATTAAAAAAAGAGATTGTTTATTAAGAGAAAGAAAAGAAATAGAATAAAAAATATCAGAAAGTTATAATTCCTTAAAAAAATAGAAGTATATCATATAATCAATTTTGATGCATGAAGGCAATCCTGATGCTGGTCATTATTTTGCTTATATTTATAATCTTGATGATCAAAAATGGTATTATTTTAATGATATTCATGTACACGAAGAAGTAGAATAAAATGTGCTAAAAAATGCTTTTGGAGATTAAACAAATTCTAAGAGTGCTTATTTAATATAATATGTAAAAGAAGATAATGCAAAATTTGCTTAAAATTCGATGGTGAAATTAAAGGTATTTAGTACAAGTGAAGATCAAAAAAGATATCTAACTGATGGATATGGATTATTAATAAATTAATAATAAAGAGAAATTGTCAATTAAGATAATGAAAAATTAAAATAAGAAGTTGAATAACAATAATTAGTTGAATAAATAGATATGATTATTACAAAATATAATTAATATTTGGAAATTGCGAATGAAAAATAAAGAAAATATTAGTAAAAATAATGTCCCCCTTTTCCCATTAAACCACCTTTTCCCATTAAACCACCTTACTTAGAAAATCTTGCCATGTTTTTGAAGATGAAGCCTGATGAAAGATTATTCAAATGGACAACATTAGATAATGCAATTATTAAAGTTATGCCATAATCTAATGGATTATTTGGTCATCCTGGACTTAGCGAAATAGTTAAGACCTAAATTTTAGAGGAGGTCAACAAATTAGGACAAAATAAACCATAACATTTTCCAACTACTTAGGAGTACTAAGCTTCAATAGATAAATACAAATAATCATTAAAATTACAATGTATGATAACTTATCTCTTAGAATAATACAACAATAATAATTTTATAGAAGCATTACAAGCATTACATTAATATATAAAATTCGCTAAGCTTACTGATTAATAATCCTTTTTTTATAATATAGCCATCAATTTAAAGCATTTAATTTTAATAGGAATTTTGTGCAAAATGATATAAAATAAGGTTATTTCTGAATCTGATTTCAAAGTCTTAAAGTTAGTTATAGCATTTTAGATGTAAGAACACTTTCTATATACGGAGCCAAAATTTTGGAGTGATTAATTGAAGAATTTAATAAGCATTGCAATTAGTAATAGTGGCTCAAATGAAAAGTTGACATAAGAAATATTTAAGCCTATGATTTAAAATAAGAAAGATGTTGAGATGTGTTCTCTTTTGGATTCACCTTCTTAAGTATTAAGATAAATTATTCTAGAGCATTGATGAATATATCTAGAATCTTTAGTCAATATATTTAGAGTAACAATTTGAAAATAATCTTGAAGAATTACTCCTCGATAATTTCATGTCTACTTTATAAAGATTCTTTTTAATAAAAGTAACTTAATTATTAAATTTATTAGAATATTTAAATATTATTTGAAAATATATAAAAATCATCGACAATTTTAGATTAAAAAGCAGTCTTAAAGATAGTTGAAGAAAAAAACCCTCAAAATAAATGAATGGTAATATTTAAGATATATATCAATAACCATAATTTTAAGTAACATTATTACCTGCAATGTATGCACTTACATTTCTTAATCTTTTATATTGCATTTATTATTCTGCTGATCTTTTAAATGTACCATCTACATATGCTCTAAAAGATAGAAATCAATTTACTTTTATTTAAGTTTTTCATAGTCAACATGATTTGATATTCCAGGAACAACTCCAATACCGGCTAATTAAGGATCATCTTCTGCCTATTTTAATAAAGGTTTGTTTGTACTTCAAATATTTTCTTATTCATATTTAATTCAACCATACTCATTGATGCCTCTTGCTATTTTCTATTTTTGTCTTCTTCAATTTACATAATTAAATCTTATCTGTATTATTATTGCTAGATATTCTTTCTTTCACTCTGTTCTCTTTCTTGCATTTAGAATTTTTAATGAAGTCCAACTAAGATTTCTTAATCTTTATATTTGCTGTTTTATTATTCTCTTTGGGTCTGTTATTTAGAATGTATTTGATTTAAAATAGTATCGACAGTATCCCTTTATAATTTTTCTTTATTCACTCTTTCCATTATATATTTTTCTTCTTCTTATCTTTACTTATATGATGCTGCTTCTTCAACAAATTTTCTTTAAAGTTCTTTGTCTTTATATTCTTTTTATAAATAAAGATCATTATATTTTTGCAGTACATTTTCATTTTGATGATATCCATACTTGATTTTACTTAGATGCTAATTAATCATAATAAATGATTACTAATAATCGTTACTCTTCCTCTAATTGACTTCTTTATAATTATTCTTGAAGAATCTTTTATTCTCGCTATCTAGCCAAATACTAATCCATTTTTTTTTATTCTTCTTATTAGGCATAAGATGATGCTAAATCTTTTTGAACTTGTTCCTTTTTCTATTATTTTAGATAGAAATCTCTTTTTTCTGCTTAATCCATCATAATTCCAATTTAAAATTGTTATTATCTATCTTAGAGAAAAGTGAGTCGCTTTAAAGTTATAGAAAAAGATATACTTATTATTCTTTCTTTATTTATTCTTAATCTAAACTATATCTTATAAATTCGGATTGCTTTTATTTAAGTTCCTACAATTTCGATTGTTCAACATTATCTCTCTCATATAAGAATTTCTGCATTGCTCCTGCAAATTCAGAATCGTATTTAGTCTTCTAAATAGTTGATTACTTCTATTCATTAATCAATCTTTCCAATTCTTCTCTATATTCATTTGAATTATAATACCTGTATAACCGCTTTCTATTTTCTTATTCTTCTTTCTCTTATTTTTCTTACATTTCTTGTTATATTCTTTGTCTTTCAATCAATCTTGACCATTAACCACTAGGATCTAAGGTGGATAGTAATAATTACCATGTTTACTATAATGAGTCATATTAACAAACAAATTAGTAAAAATTAATAAATTTTATTTATTAAATGTTAATAACTTGAAAACTTAACAAGTTCAAATCAAATCAAATAAGTAAAAGATAAAATGAATTAATCGGTAATAGATAGATCACTTTCTCTAAATCTATAATAAAATAAATTGAAATTAGCTTAAATATCAATAAAATTACAAGCATCCTAACCTAATTTCTTAAGAAAGCAGATATAAAGTATGAATATCAACATATTCTGGTAGTCATTATTAGCATAATTATAATTGTATTCTTGTCATTTACTAAATAAATAAAAGGGTATATCATCATTAATTAATCTTAAATTAACTCTCACAATTCTAAAGGATATCCTTATACTTTGTAATAATGATTTTTTTCAAGTAATCTGATCATCTAATTAGAATATAACATTAATGCAAGCTAAATCTATATTTAAGAATGATTTCACATAATAATAATTAAATGTAAAAAATGCAAAAGTACCTATTAATTTTGAAATTCCACTGTATTTCACTTTCAAAGAATATTACCAGAATAGCTCTCAGATATCAAGATTATTGGATGGGGAGAATAAAATGGATATCAAATAGTGGATTATATGTGGTACAAATCAGGGAACTTAAGGATTAGCTAACCTTATCATAGTTTATAGATCTTTCTTTAGATACATTATCCATTATTTATTGAATAATATAATAAATTATTGATATATTTGAAGTTAATAATTCAAATAAATCAAATTTCAAATGATAAGAACTCCTTCTCATTCCTTATATATGAGAAATTCTCATAATTAATCTCATTCACCAATACCTTAATAAAAATTTATTACTCCAGAAAAATTAGTAAGAGTTAGCGGAAGTTCAGGTGTAAAAATAAATTCAATTTAAAAAAATGGCACAAGAATTAGAAGTGAAGCCATAGAAACTGTTAATAAGGTTAAGGAATAATAAAAGCTACAAGAATATGTTTAGGAATTAGAATATAGTAATTTTTATCAATAACAACTTAGAGTTTGTGTAATAAAAGAATGAAGAATAGTAATAATTAGAATTAAGAATCTTAATGTTATTACAAAAGAATCATGATTAAGCATAAGAAATGGAAGAATTAAAATAGGAAAATGAATAATTAAAATAGCTATTATATGAATAATAGACTAAAATTGTAGAGTAAAGTTAAGAAATATTAGCATTAAAAGTTTATAAAGATGGATTAAAGAAATTAAGTTTTAGTGATTACTTTCGATAATAAAATATTTGAGTTTCACTTTTTTGATTTTAAGTATAAGTTAATAATTTTTATGATAAGAGTTAATTGTTTTATTTAATAAAATATCATAAAAAATACAATAAATTTTCTAATGCTGCATGTGCATCACTCTATATAACTTCTCCTACTCTATATGCTACTGTATGAGCATTTTATAAACAAGCAGGTATTTTGACTGGTCCTGACCAATTTCTATAATTAAAACATTAAAAATAAGTGAATCTCCAAAAAGTATCTTCATTCCAATTTGTTGTATTTTCAATCACAGTGTAATGGGTTGGGATAGGTGTACCTTGATTAACTTATTAAGCTATTAAAAAAAAGTCAAATTCTTTAGAAGTTACTCTTTCTGGGAATATCATTCCATTGTTTTCATTGTTTGGTGAGAAAAATTTATCACTTATTCTCTTATTTACTAATATATATGCAAATTGAGGTAATTTAATATTATATGTCTATTAAATAACAGATTTCATAGCTTTAAGTTCTACTTCAATTAAATCATCAATTTATGAATTACCTACTCCATCTCTAAAAACGACAATAGTATCTGGATACTATTTATTAGTTTTCTAATATTATTATAGACTCAAATTTAATAATTAGCCCACTCCTTTATTTAATTCTTTTCCTTTTTCTACAATTATAGTTTTTGTAAAGTGCTTTTCACTTTATTAACCAAATTAAGCATTAAATCCAACACAAGATTTGTTATTTGCAAGAGTTTTATGATAAACATCAATACCTATAATCATAATCTTTTCAGAGATTTCAGTAATTTTTTAGATATTCCATAATTACTTTCCTATTTTACTGTGAACTTATTTTACTATTTAAGAAGCAATTTTTGAGAATTTCTTGGAATCAACTGTTTAGATTGTAACATTTTAATGAAGGACTCCTTAAAAAGAAATTAAAAATTTCTTTAATTCAAAATAGAGTTTAGAATCTTCATGTCTATCTAAAACCGATACAACTATCTAAGGCTTTCCATTAGTATTAAAATTATTGAGTAATGCTTAAGACCATGCTGCAGGATCTAAAGTATTCAATACTATTTTTCTTGGGGCATTGATTTAGTTCCCCAAATCCTTTGTAGCCTTGATAAATTCTTAAGTAAATAGATTAGCAACTTATTATTCTTCATTATAATGTATCAATATCCAATTATTGATAATTGATTATTCGATTAATTTTCCTCGAATATTAAAACATGCTCCATCTGTCTATTTGATACTGGCCTCAGGTAATAAAGCAGGTTTAATAATCTTGTATGCAGGAGTAGCTGATGTATTTGATAAGTTAATTGAATGATTATTGAAATATTTATCAAGCAATGCCCTTTCATTTTCAATTTTAGAGTATCTTTCTAAGGGATCCAATGTTGTCTATTGTTTTATATTGTTCATCACTTTAAAATTGTTTTTTTAAGTGTTTGTTAATTCAATCATATACAATAATTCAGGAATAAGTCTTATGATTTATTTAGTTTTCCTATCTTCATGTACTAATAAGGGTTATGCTAAATCTGTAAGTTTTATCTTATACCTCTGATAGTAATATTGTTCATAAGTTATGTTTTAGGATTCCATTTTACAAGTGGGATTAGATTTAAAATCAATCGATTTAATTCTATACATTCTTTTTGAATAAATAGTCATAAATGTTTTATTTTCAAAGAAATTTTAGAGATCAATAGGATTTTTAGATTTCTTATTTTCTTTTATAAAGCTCAATACTGTTTATTTATTAAATATCTTTGTTTTAAAGTCAATTAACAATAATGGTGATGTTTAACCAAATTGCAGAACACTTGTGAATCCTTGTAAAATCTAAACATCATTGATCTTCTCAATTTTGTCTTTATCAAAGAATTAGCCTTTCTTAAATATCTATTTTAGATTTCTTTCTTAATATATTTAACTTAGAATAGCATTCATAGCTTATTTTAAACTTTCAGAAGGAATTAGATCTAAATTTTATGTAAGATTATATGTTTTAGCATGTTTAATAAGTAAGTTAATATTTTAAAGTTGCTTGCATCCTTGAACTTAGAAAGGCTTTTCTACATAGTCAAAACTCCATAAATTATAACCACTAATCCAAAATCTATTAATTCCATTTTTTCTAATAGATTAAGAAGAGCTTGAAGCATGCATAATTAATTCATTTTATTATTCTTAAGGTAATTCATTTACAAATGTTATGCTATATAACTAAAGTTGTAAATCTTTTACGAACTTAATCTCATAATGATTAGAAGAGAATTTCATTAATTAGAAATATTTGGAAATATTCTAACTTCTAGGAGGTTTTGAAGGAGATTTATAATTTGTCTATTGTTGATCTAATATTTGCATATTCAATAAGATTGTTTTTGTGGTAAATTATTATTTAGGTTTTTAATTTATAAAATAAAGAATCATTTGTATCGACCTTTATATTATGAATTCTTTTATAGAGTAATGTCATAATCAAATATTTTAGAATTGAAAGAAATTATTTAAATTTATAGATCTTCCATTTGCAGAATGATTAATATAAAAGTTTTCATAAATATATTTTTAAGTATTTTAATGATATTTATATAAGGAATATAAAATAATAATGAATCAAATTGATTAAGATATCCTTGTTAGGGAAGTAATTTAAATTAAAAATTCTAAAACAGGAACTTATTTGACTGCAACAGGATTTAATACTTAAGAAAAAGGATTCTTATTTGGGAGTACTACCAATATAAATGATTTTTATGTGGTTGGGAGTGATGATCCTGAGAATCATTATACACTTTGGACTATTGTAAAAGTATTTGATGATACTAATAAAATCAATTATGGTGATATTGTATTTTTAAAGAATCTAAGTACTAAAATGTATTTGATATATGAAAATGATAAATATTCAGAAGTTACTAGTTAAATCAGAGTTTCATTGAATCAAAATAGATAAGAAAATTTCCCTTTGATTTTATTATAATAGGGGGAGGATATATTTAAAACAAAAGATTATGCAGTTAAGAATGGTGCAAAATTAAAGATTTAAACTACAAAGTTAACTAATTTCTTACAAACTTCAAATAAGAATTATACATCTAAGTAAATCAAGCAGTATAAGGAAATCTGTTGTGGAAAAGATAGTGATTATAATAATTGGGAACTTATTAAATTAGATGAAGAGAAATAAAGACTCTTTGAAATTCAACCATAATAATAATTGATGATGAACATTTAAGAAATCTTTGATAGTGATAAAATAATAATTAGAAATTATAAAAGTGGATATTCTTTACATTCTCATAAAGGTACATATTCATCTACTGGAACGTAAGAAGTTACATGTTATAGTTATGAAAGAGATGGTATTATTATTATTT
Source organism: Paramecium biaurelia (assembly GCA_000733385.1). NCBI lineage: Eukaryota > Ciliophora > Oligohymenophorea > Peniculida > Parameciidae > Paramecium > Paramecium biaurelia. Next base: position 28,563 of record JPFL01000380.1, read on the forward strand.
ATAAAATGATAGTCAATGATTGGTGGGTAATACAATAAACCTTTCAAATGGCTTAAAAGTAAATCAAAGATTAAATACCAATAAATTTGGTTCATCAAGAAACTGTCAAATATTTGTGTGTGGATGAGAAAAATCTAGCCAAATCAAAAAATGGTAATTAAGTTAGATGTATGTAGTCATCTATGTAATAATCATTTAATATTTCAAGTATTTATAGAATTAATATTTTATAGCAATTGATAATTAATAATTGATTGTAGGTAAACCATTTTTCTTGTTTTATTAACCTATGAATACATATTTATGTTAAGGACCATAATTATCAGAAATGCAATTAACCTAATATGAAGTGATAATGACAGATAAGTTAACAACCTCTTGTTTATGGGTTATTGAAAAAAAAATTAAATGAATATGATAATATTAATATATAAAATAGTGAAAAATTAAAAAAATTGCACACAGTGAGATTTGAACTCACGCGAGAATGACTCACCGCATCTTGAGTGCGGCCCCTTAGACCACTCGGGCATGTGTGCTATATCGAAAATTTAGTTATGATTTGAATTATAAACAAGTTCAATTCAATTAATAGAAACAACTATATATAATACTTATATTATTTTCAATATTAAATGGATAAAATTTAAAATATTATAAACATATCAGATAAATATTAACTGAAAATTATCCACTTTATAAATATATAGTAAACATATTTAATTGGATTTGAACTCTATTTATATTAAAAACTTAATAATTTAAATGTATAATAATTAATCTATTATTTTAGTTAGTATCTATTACATATCTATTGATTATTTAATTTTTAACAAAAAAAACAATTGATTTATAATTTTAATGGATTAATTATTTATTATTTATTTATTATTAATGTATAATAGATTATTTTGGTCGAAATACATCTTTAGAGTATTTCACATTTCCACAATCACAATTCTAAGCGGAAATATAATATGGAAATATTTGTTTTCTTCATAAAATGAAGATCCTTCAAAATTAATTTAATGGGTATTGTCCTTCATTATGATTATTTCTGGCTTCATTAATACAATTTTGTTAGATCCAAAAAATAAAATGAAATAGCATTCTAAGTAATGGATTGGTATGATGCATACTAAATTAATATTATGTAAGTATTTCATCTAATTTAGCAATCATTATTATGACACCAATCTTTAATTAAGTTGTGGATGATCATCTTGCTTTAGAAATAAGATTTGTATTTATCGTATTTTGGATCCTAATCTCACCTTTCTTAAGGTTTTATCGAGAAGCATGGTCTGAACATCATAGAGGATAACATACATAATTATAAATGGTTTAGTTTGAATAAATCCAAGAATGAATAAATTTCAAACTCACAAATATTTCCTAAATTATTAGTTGCTCAATTCCCATAATTCCAATTAATTATTTTTGTTAAGCTATTTTTTAATAAAAATATCCTTCATTTCTTGTATTCATTATTTCATTAGACATTTTGTTTATATTCTTTTGACCTATAAGTTATAGATCTAAACACTAAATTAAGATCTTTTTAGATTTATTAAAATAATATTATATTACTACCCTAATCTTAGACAGATGAGTAACCACTAATATTGGTATTCTTTACTATTTTAACACTATTTTATGTTACTTTGTTTGTAAGATTTTAAGTAATTGAATATACAAATTATAAGAAATAAATAATTAATTATTAATGAAAATATGGATTTGGTAGGCAAAGAAATATAAAAATTCAATAATATACCAACTTCTAGTTCATTAAAGAGATTTATTCACAATCATCTTAAAATTTCAATCCATATATATAATTAAAATATTCTTATGCTCATCATTATAATATTGATGAGTTTAATTATTAAACATAAACATAAACAATCTTAAATCTAAATCTAAATCAACTATTTTTGAATATTTGAAATAATTTCTGGAATTGTATGAATAATTTTACCTTTATAGTAAACTAATTTTTTAAAGGGCGATATAATTTATTTTTCAATTGACATAATAACAATAGATTATTTTAAATACATTCATATTGTTAATGAATAAATGTTATATAATCTTTAAATGAGATTAAATTGTATATTAATAATATAAACAATTATATTGAATATGATCATTTATTTGATTAATAATTTAATGAAAATAACTATCTAATTTATATGTTATAGCAATTCAATATTTTTTATCTTTAATGATTGTAGTAGTTTTAGACTTAGTTAAATATTTGTTGCATTTATGATCTACGAAATCAAATAATTAAGCATCAACACCCATTCCTATTTTTTTTGCTTCATTATTATATTTTACTACATTCTTATTTAACTTATGCCTAATTAATTATTTATATACATGTCATCAACATATTCTACCATACATTATTCAGTTTAAGCAATCATTCTTCTTAATTCAGCTAAATCATCATAAGGTCTTTCTTCTTAAGCAATCAAATCTTTAAGCATATTATTACAATCAGTTTCTTCTTTATAATACTCTTAAGTCTAATTCTATTTTTTATATTATTTTTATGGTATAGAATTAACTGCTGTAATTAAAAAGGTGTCCTTTTTTCTCTATGCAGCCAATTTCTTTCTTCCTTCTTCAAAAAAAGAAGGATTGACTTCTTTCTTTTATTAAATTCTCAATTTTGCCTACTCCAATAAATCAACTTTTGGTTGTAATGTTTAAATTTATTCTTATTTTGGTTAATCATTAAAGATGTTATCCAACTTGGAAAACAAGTTCTAGTTTCAAATGATCAAATAACCTCTTCTAATTCACTAATTTTACTTTTTCTACTTAAAACAGGTTAAGATTAGGCTGGAAACGATCTTTGCATATATAATATTTAATTTATTTAATATATTATCAAATTAAATTTGTTTTATGCTTAAACTCATTATTATAAATTGTAGCTTTATGAAAGTCTTATGAATGATAATCAAAATGTTATTTATAATTACATATTTAATTTATTTTAATTGAATATTAATAAAAATATATACTATTCATCTATATATATTGGCTAATGTTTTGAAACTCTCTTTTAGAAAACTTGATTTATATGTTGATTAACCTAATCTTAATTTGTTGAGTTATATTGGATACAATTTAAAAGATCTAGGTGATGATTATGTTGGTTCAGTTTTAACTCTTTAAGATGGAAATGCTGAATTTCTTTAACCTTATTACAATATCTTGGTTTGAGATTTCTCTATAAGTAATTTTGTTGTTCTTGAGACATATTTATATTTGTTGATGGGCGACTTATTTTAATTAATATATGATATTTTGATATTTTCTTATTAAATTTGAGATTTTAGTTTATCTTAATACTTTCTTCTAATTGATAAACAGATTGAGTTTTTTCTTTATTGTTAAAACTTATTAAATTTGTCAAAAAATGGATCATTTTAATGTTTGATTTATTTTTCACTCATTTTCCCACATAATGTACAATAACAACTATGTCTTCGTTATCTCTTTATATTTATATCATTGTATGGTTACTTTATTTATTTCACTATCTCATCAAAATCTTATTTAGATTACTTAAGCATTTTAAGTGTTTAGATTATTGTTTTGCTTTTATTACTATCTTAAATTCCTCTTTAAAAATTTAGAATAGTCATATCCTCTATATTTTATGTTTACATTCTACTTTTTTCATTCATTTCAATCTCTATAATAGATTGTTTAGTTTTATAATTAGGCAAAATATTTTTGAATCGAATTTAGAATTTATTCAACTATCCAAATTCTGTGCCATAACAACTAATGCTTCTGGTTTATTCATGAAAACAATCCAAAAAATTCTTTCTTTCGAGACTTACAAAGCTTTTACAAATTTTATTTTTTTTTTCAATTATTTCTCTTTTTATAGTTACATTCCTTCTATATCTTTCCCTCATCATTGTATAGCTTCTATTTATAATAAATATTAATATTTAATAAACGACATTCATTCAATATTGATTACTAAATTTTGGATTATAAACTTAAATCTCCCAGATATTTAGAAATTCATAAACATATATTAGATGACAATGAAATTACTTTATAACATATAAACTTCAAATTCTTTAATATTTGAATTTATCAATATTTTCTTATTAACTATATTTTTCAGAATATTTCTAATTGTTTTGTTATACAATTATATATCTTTTTTATCTTTATCAATTATCTCTATTTTATGTAAAACTGATTAGAATTATATCTAATATTTAAATCTTTTCAGTTTCCTTATACTTATAGTATTACAATTTACTTATAGGACTTATTATTTATTCATATTTGTCATTCTAATATAGTTTATGTTTCTCTTATATCATTAAATTGTTATTAATACTTTCAATTATAATATAAATATGTTTTGGTTGTAGATTCTATTTAAGATTTATATTAGAAGATGTTTGAATTAGTTCAAAATAAATCTAGTATATAAATTAATTGAGAATATTAAGTACTAACAATATCAACCCAATTTGATATTAATAGTGTTCAAATATAGTAAACTATTCATATATTAGACCCTAAAAATTAAGTATGATAAATCTAATACTTTATTATTTTGATTTTCTTGTTATTGTAATTTATCTCTACCACATTTTCATAAGAAAAATCAATAAATGACAACTTTTAAGGTTATATAACAATGCTATCTTGTGCCATCACTTTCATTTATTTTTTTGTTACTAAACACTTACAATTATTTCATCATGAATAAATGAGAAAAAATCTCTTTCATTCAGTAAGTCATAGAGTTTCCAAAAAAAAATTTTATTAAATAAGATACAATTTAATTGTTTTTAAATTATAATTTTATAAGTTAGTATTTAGAATATATCATAATTTTATATATTGAAATTTCAATTTTTATGTTATTATTTTATTTTTTATAATAATTGCTACTTTTGATATAGAATAAGTATTATTTCATAATAATGATATAAATTCTCATATTTCTACACATTTATGCAAGTTTTTATTTATAAATATAGAAAGATCTTTGTTCATCAAAGAATTACCTTAACTATAAAATATATGTATTTATATATATATCAAGGAGTACTATCTTCTTCAAAATACTATTCTTCATTAATTTCAGATTCTGGTTTAGGTGGGTACTCATCAAGTGTTTAAATATGAATTTAATTTCCAGCAAGAAATGAAAGAGTAAAGTCCTGATCTTATATGTAGAAATCAGCTAATAATTGTTTAACCTATGATTTTAGATGTTTAAATTACTTGATTGATTTTGACCTTTTCCTCTTCAATTTATTCTTCTTCTTATTCTTTTTAATCATCTCCTGCCTCACTTTAAGGGAATTAGGATCCCTTTTAACTGGGTTCTGGAGCCAATTCAATTTCTTCTTCCTTTCCTATATTTTGAAAATCTTCTTAATTAAGTACTTTTTCCAATTTTTCACCAATAATAGTGACTACACAATCTTGATTGAAATCGTAAAGAACTTAATGGCCTTATTTTTAAGCATGTTAATGTCTATCCTTCTTTTCTTAATTCATTTCATAAATAAATAATCCTAGGTCTTTATTAGTAAGATTGAAGACAGGAACATTAATTTCCTTTGTAGTTTTAACTAAAAAATAATGATAATAATAATATTATACTATTAATAGGTTCTTTAGGTGGTTCTTCTTTGAGACCTTTCTTATTTCCTTTTCCACCTTTCTTTTCTTTTAACTTTTCTAATCTTTCTCTTTCTCTTTCAGCTTCTTCTTCTCTTAATTTCTTTAATAAAGCAATAGCTTCAAAATCAGGAACAGTTATTTATTTTTATATATTATATAACCCAAGATTAGCATCATCTATCCAAAACAATCTTTAGGCATTTTAGATTTCTTATTTAACAATTTCAATAGTTTTAGGTCCATAATCTAAAAGTATCTTTCCTTCTTCCAGTTAAATATTGCCCTCAGGTACAAAAGGTGCAATACTAGTAGTAACAATCTATACATGTTCCTAATTAGCAGGATCATAACCTTCAGGAAATGTAGTAATTAGATAATCTTATGGACATATTAATCTTGCCTTTGGTTTTGGCTATTCTGGAAGATGACTGATTCTAGTTAATCTTTAAGGAGGTTTTTCTGTTGATTCATCTCTCAGAACATTAAGTAGATTTTTGATAACATCTCTTACAGCTTCTGATACAAGATCACTTGGTATCTCATACATAGTTAAATAGAATGATAATCCTAATTTACCTAACAAAATTATTGATGACAAATGCCCAGATAATTAATCAATGGTTAACAATTTATCACCCGTTAGTTCTCCACCTAGAATGAGTGTTCCATTTCGATCTAAACAACCCATAAGATTATGACATAATATATGAATATCTTTAGCAATAGCTGAAGATAGTATTGTTTAATCTGCATTCATATGAATAATTGAAGGGTAGAATCTTGAAAAGAAATTAACTCTATCTCCCATTATATATATATTGCCATAAGGTAATAGAGTTCTGTAAGGTGTTTTTGATTCAATATCAGGTTCTTCTTCAGGGTAGCCAACTTCATCTGGATAGAAGAATAGATTTTCTAATACTAAAACACTATTTTCTTAATAGGTTTGAGTTTCTAATTATTCATCTAAATTTTCAATGATAGCATCATTAAAATAGACAGGACATTCTACATGAGTCTTTAACCATTCATAAAAGAATTTAGTTGAAGATGTAAATTTATACTTTCCACTTGGATTGTCATAACTTACAAGTAATACAACAATTTTAGCTTATCTTTCCATCAATAATTTGATAGTATCAACACATTCTTAAAGTGTTGCTTAATCTAAATGACTTAGATCATAATTCTTTTATTAGACTATTAATATCAAATTAAATATTACCTTATACAACTTCAACCTCTTTTTATTTAGTTGGTTTACCTTTACCTTTTTTCTTAGCTGCTTCTTAAGCCTATCTTTCTTTTTCTAATCTTTCTTCTTCCAATCTCTTATTTTCTTCTTCTTATTCTTTGAGTAATGTTTATTCAAACTTTTCTTTGAGTTCATAAACATCTGGTCTATCAGCTAATTTTAAATGTATCTTTAATCCAATTTTTTTCCTTCTATTTCAGAATCTTAAATTGTTTTCTTTCTAAGTAGATCATAAAAATAATTAGATTAATATCTTCTTCTTCTAAATACATTCCATTTTAATTCTGGTTTCATCATTGCTCCAACCTATAATAATTATCCATCATTTTCTAATTTAATAGCTGCTTATCCCAATGCTTCTGATACTTTAGTTCCTAATTTAGTTTTATATTCTTCAATCAATTCTTTTTCCATATCATCATTCCATTTCTTTTTCTTTGCATTTTTTAACCAATTAGCTTTCATTTTATTAAATTCATCTAATTTAGCTTTAGCCTTATCTGGTGTTAAATCTTCAGGTTCATGAAATGTATATTCCCACATTTGTAATTCCTTACGCATATCTTCAGATAATTATGGAACTTGATTAGCTACATCTCCTAATAAATCTTTTACAACACTATATATAGGATTTCTAGAAATTGGTACTTTCTTTGCTAATTTAACCCATAATTCTAATTTTCGTAATACTAATTCTTTGACTTCTTCTTCATCTATAGTATGACATGATTATCTAAGTAATTTAACATCACCATTCCAAGGTATATCTTATTTCAATAATTAACATATTTCATCAGATGAGAAATTAAAGAAATTCATAATTTCATGAGTAAACCATAATTATTCTCCTAAATTAAGTTCTTCAAATTCTATTTTAAATTATTCAGGATCACTTAAATCTGGTTTTGAAGGTGGTGGTGTTTTAACTTCTTCAAATATATCATCAACAATTTCTGTTGCTATTTTTAATGCAAATTTATTTTTCACTTATTTCTAAAAATCTTTTCTTCCATTTGTCAATTCATCATCTATAAATGAAATACCTGTTAATTTCAAATTAGGTAATTAAGTTAAACATGGAGGTTCACACTTTAATTCCCATTCTTCATTAAATACACCTGCTTATTTAGATAGAAAACTAAAAACAAATTTAATTCTTTCTCCTGGTTTGATAACATTTTAATCATGATGACAAAAGAATCTCTCTTCATTTATATCTTATATTGAATTAGGCTATTTCCTAACACTTTCAATTCTCTTCCATTCATAATAAATAGCTGCACTTCCATTATTTGAAACAACCACATTATCATAACCGACTGTTTCAGTTTTAACTAAAAATGATATATGCTCTTTCTTCATTTTTAACTTAATATATATATTTGGAATTCATACCTAAGGACCCTCTACCTCATTCTTCTTCTCATCTTCATCTAATTCAGAAATTTTACTAATTGGATCTTTTGGTGTACTGACTCTAAGATCCTATTTATCTTAACCTCCTCTACCAATTTAAGATGGAACGCCTGAAGTAGGCTTCTTTATTATTATTCTAGAACCTATTGGATTTAATGACTAAATTAAATAAAAATCTATACTCCTCCTCCTATTACTTAATATCTCGGATCAAGTCCTGGAACCTATGAATACATTTTAGATTATTTTTATGATTCATCTGGTTTTTTTTTAAGATAGTATGTTTTCTTTTTTGGTTAAGTTTGATTTAAACTATCGTCCATAATAATATAAAATATAATTTATATAAATCAAATAATTAATTCTTCTACTTCTCCTTCATTATCATCTATTTTCTAACTAGGAACTTCTGACATATTTCTGAATTCATCATCATTTCCTCTTTTTCTCATCAACATCACAACACAATATCCAATTATTAAACCAAAAAAAAAACTTATCAAACAAGCAAAAATAACCTTTTTCTTTCTCCATCCCAAATAAAAATCCCCTATTTTAGATGCTTGACAATAATCTCCAGTATATCCAAACCAACAATAACATTCATGTTCAATACAAACTCCATGTTCTGAACATCTTTTAGGACATTCAGTCAACATCAACAATTCGAAAGGATCTTCATCCTTTTATGATTTAGGTGGTACCATAGTTAATTAATAATTAGTAATATTTTGATCATTACTTTAAAGACTTTTAGTTTAAGATTATCTTTATTTCTTTATAAGATTATCCTAATAAAAATTATCATCATAAATATCTTCTTCTCCTTCATCTTCTGATGATATTTAATAATTCTATTGTTTTTTAAATTTATGTCCAGTTGATATAAAATCTTACATATTTACATTAGTAGTTCCTGTTTCAGGTTCATTATCATCATCTTTAAGTAATTACCAAATAGATTTATACTCATCAGAAGATGATACAACTGAACAATCAGGACCACTAAATCCATAATCACATTAACATAAACCAGTATAATAATTACATTTTCCATGACGATTACATTTATTCTTACATATTTCTTCTTCTTTCTTTTCTTCCTCTTTTGGATCTTCTCCACATGTTTAACCACTAAAACCTTCTTTACATTTACATTTTCCATCCAATTAACACTCACCATGTTCAGCATCAGTACAATTACTTGGACATGGTATAAGCAATTAACAAATTGATCCTGTATATCCTGAATAACATCTGCAATATCCATTACTTATACAAGTACCTTATCCTAAACAATTCTATCTACAAAGCACTTTTAATGTACAATCTATTCCTTGCCAACCTTATTGACAATTACAATGACCAACTCTACAAACTCCCCCATTTCTACATGGAGGACATTATTCATTAGAATTAAGTAAAACTGCTGTTAATGAATCACTACAAGTTTTATCTAATTTACATCCACCAAAATGAATTAATAATTATCCAGCAAATTACATTCCTGCAAATTCTACAGCCTTTAAATTCTTTTTCTTAAAAGCATTCACAGTACTAAAATGATTTGTTGTAGTATCAAATGCATATAAATCATTATAACATTCAAAAGTCTTTGGATTACATCCTCCTGCAACAAATATTCTATGATCATACTCAGCAAATGCTGCTCCCTATCTTGGAGTTGGTACTTTCCCAGCTGGTTCCTTCCTTTCCCAAGTCAAATCTTCATTAATGGTGTATACATCATTAAGAATTACTCCAGTCGCATATCCTCCAAATACATATACAACACCATGATGAGAAATCATTGAGAAACTCTCTCTTCCTATAGGAATTTCTCCACTTACAACAGGTTTTAACCATGTCTCATTTACAAGATCAAGAACATATACATCATTTGAATATTTCTCACCCATAAATCCTCCAAATACTATACCACCTATGGCTGTCAATACCATTTTATGTCCTGCTCTTGGTGTTGGAGCTATTCCTGGCCAAAATAATTAATTCCAACTTTTACTCTCAAGATCAAATACAAATAAATCATTTGTCAATCCTTACAAAGTATATCCTCCAAATATATAGAGTTTTGCTCCATTTACTAATGCTCCAAATCCTGTTCTACCTACTGGGGGAATACCAAAAACTCTAGGAGAAGTCCATACACGAGTTCTTGCATCAAATAAAAAAATATCATCAAAACATTTTATATCTAAAAAACATCCTCCAAATATAACCATTATATCTCCTATAGCATGCATTGAATGACCTCCTCTGTTTCTTGGAAAACTTTCATAAGCTATCAAAGGAGTCCATTCAAATTCTTTTAATATTTATTCAGGTCTATCTTCTTTCTTCTTCTTCTTCTTATCATCATCATCATCTTCTTTAGGTACATATTTGACTCTAGTAATATCATTTAAATTCATAAGATATGTTTATCCACTAGCAGGATCTGTGGATTTTAAATACCAATTTCCATCTGTAAGTTAATAAAGTGTTCCAACTTTTATTGAATACTCTTTAGGTTATTCTTCATCTTCATCTATTTCATCTACACATTCAAATAATGGTGCTGGATTTTCTAATTTATTTTTACTCCTTCCAAACCTAGCTATCAAAACGGGTTCATATTAACAATTAATAAAGCACAATAATAAAAATTATAATAACATAAAATATTATATTCATGTTCTTAACCACATTCATTAAATCCCATTTTACTAAATTAAGTGTACCCATTTTTAACTCTCATTCTGGCCATAGAATAGATAGATTTCTTATCTCTGACCTTAATCGTAGTTGGAATGAAGTTTAAAAATTAATTAGAAATGGTGAAATTAATGTTAATAACAAAAAAATTAAAGATCACTAATTTGTATTAAAAGAAGGAGATGTAGTTACATATTGGGATAAATTAAAGAAATAAGAGGATACATAATTAAGACCTATTCCTAATATTTAAGCTTATGAAGAATTAAAAAAAATGATTCTGTATGAGAATGATTAAATTATCATTCTAAATAAAAAACATGGATATGCATCATAAGGAGGAGCAACTCCTAATTACAATATACCAGAAATCTTAAATTTATATTTTAAAAACTTCTACATTATTCATAGATTAGATTAATTAACATCTGGCCTTTTGATCATAGCTAAAAATAAAGATATTGCAACAGAAATAAGTAGAATTATTTAAGAAAAAGCCTTTATCACAAAAAAATATATTGCTGTAGTTTAAGGTTAAATAAAAGTATAGAAAGGTTTAATTGACCGTCCATTATTATTTAATACTAATAATCAAAAATAAACATGTTATAATGAAGAATAACTATTAGAAGGCAAATATCTACCTGCTAGAACTTCATATGAAGTTATACAAGAGTATTAATATCAAGATGAAATGTATTCTATCCTGGATGTCCAAATTTTTGAAGGTCGAAAACATTAAATTAGAGCACATTTAAGTTAAGTTCTCAATACATCAATTCTTTTTGATTAAAAATATGGATTCTAATTTAATAAAACTAATAGAGATTTACAAACATAAATATTTGGTGATAATTAAGGAATAATGCTTTAAGCAAAAAAGATTGTATTTTAGAATTTTCCTTTTGAAATTAATGAATCATTTTATTAAAATTCAAATGGAACTATGATCTAAAAAAATGGTAGATTAGAAATTGAGGCTACTTATTCTACTGAATTTGAATCTCTTTTTAAAATATTATCAAAATGAACAATTCTATTTTGATAAAATTATAATATATATATATTAAAATTGGATAATTTATTAAAATATAAGAATTGAATCTTTATATATATTATTATACTTCTTATTAATTATAAGATATGTTTAAATGGAATCTAATAACATTTATTGAATAAAATTATATAAAAAAAGTGTTATGGTTGATTTAAGTAGAGAATTTATAAATGGAAGAATGATATGATAATTTATTATTTACTATGTTATTCATTTTGGATCTAAAAAGAACTTATAAGTTTTTAATCTTCTTTAATCTGCATCCATAGATTCCTTTAAAAATTTAGTTAAGATATCGTTTTATGACTTTAATAAGGTTTTCTCACAAAGTTCAATATAAGAATTAATATTATCATTAATTGGATATAGGAAATGATAGAACTCCTTTGCATATTCAGAGCTTTTAGTTGAAAATATTGTTGGTAAGATTTCAAAATATTTCTACTCATAATTGAGCAATTATTCTAAATTAACTTTATGATTAAATGCAGACATAGCTTCCTTAACCATTGGAATACTTTCTTCTTTGTTATAATTAATGAAGTAATCCCAAAGTTTTTCAAAGTTGAACAGATTTTCTAAAAATCGTTTTTATAATCTAACTTCATCTGTTCCATCTCTTTAAGCCCATTTTTCAAAAAGCTACCATTTTTATTCTTTTGGAATGTTAAGATTAGCAAATATGTTTCTAATGATTCTCCATCCATTTGATAATCCTATGAATCCAAATTCTGCTTCATCTGAATTGATATGTTGTAATAAGAATTACAAATTTTATTGAGATGTACCCCATAATGCCAAATAATCTAATAATATTAATCTTTTATTTTTATTTTCCTTTGGACACTTTCTTAATAATTCTATAATAACATCAGCCAATTCATTCTCAAAGGATTATCTATGTTTGATTGGACAATAGAATGAGACACCTCCAGTACACCATTCTAAAACCATTTATAAAACAGCATCATCAGTTTCATTCAGTAAAGATTTCAAGACTCCATTGATAAATGTAGTAAAACTAGTTAGTCCATCTCTAACCTAATCCCAAATAGATCTTAAAACAAGAACTCTATTAATAGTTGAGAGATTAGAGAGATTCTTTAAAAAGAAATCAGCTTATTATTATGAATAGGATGTTTTAACGAATGAACCATCATCAAAATTTAATAATACGAATGCATTCAAATGTTAAAATTCTAAGATAGTTTCTTCTGTTGGATTTAATTATATTAGTTTAACTTCTAATTCTTTTCCAACTTAATCATATAATCCAACTTTGAACATTTAATTTCTCAAAGTTGGATGTAAATCTTTAAGAGTTGCTGTCTATTTAAAAGTATAAATATTTTAATTGACTGAAACAAGTTCAACTAAATTTAATCCAGCTTTCATAATCCAATCTTATTCCCATTGTAGTAAATAATCTCCTTCAAATTGTTATTTCAAAACACCAAAGAAATCAGCAAGTGTAGTATTTGAATATTGATACTTATTAAAATATTATCCCATAGCTTGACTGAACTTTTGTTCACCCATCATAGTGAATAACTATTTTAATAAGGCTGCTCCTTTTGCATATGTAATTCCATCAAAGATATTATCTGCTTGATCAGTATTTTGAACATCACAAAATATTGGATGAGTAGTATTTCTCTAATCTGTTATATATCCCCAGATTTTACTCTTTAAGAATTCAACCCAATGATCTATAGGGATATTATGAACTTTTGTTTAGCATAGATGGGATATAAACTCAGCAAAACTCTCATTCAACCATAAATCATCCCACCATTTCATTGTTACTAAATCTCCAAACCACATATGAGATAATTCATGTAACAAAACATTTCCTCTTTAAGCAATTTAATCTATAGGTACTTCCTCTTTGAATATTTGATTATCATTTATAGTAACAGCTCCTGCATTTTCCATGGCTCCTGTAGCATATTCTGGACAAAATATTTGATCGTATTTGCTAAATGGATATGGAAATTAAAATAATTATTCATAGTATTGCATACCATCCTTAGTCAATTTAAAAATTTCATTACTATCTCCTTATAAATATTATTTCAAAGAAACTCTACAAAATAAACTCATCTCGATTCCATTATGTAATTCTTCATATTTGATCTCCTCATAAGGTCCTGCTACAATAGCATAGAGATAAGTAGATAATTTTTTGGTTGTCTGAAATTCTTATATTTAATAATCATCCTTATGTTAAACGTAGCCTAATTGTTAGACTAATGCCAATTCTACATTTTACATATTCCCTTCAACTTTCTTTTCATTACTGATTATTTTCCATAATTTTGGAGCCTAAGCAATTAACTTTAGAGTGCCTATTAAAATTATTTTATTTAAAACCTTTTAAATCTGGTTGATCAAAGCAAGGAAAGATCTTGGAAAAATGATAAGGCTCACATTATGAATAAAGATATTATTGGTCATCTGAATCAATGAATGAATGCAATCCATAACCTGTTGTAGAATATTCATTCTCAAAATTTACTATAATAACATCAGATCAAAATTTTACTCCTTATTTCTATCTAACCTTAAAGATTTTCTTAGCCAACAAAAGTAATGAATCCATCTTCCAATTTCCATTCTACTGCATTACCATTCACTGTTATTCCATCAAGCTTACCACCTTACCAATCCAATAATAATCCATCACTTTTGTTAATTTAAACCGAGATGAATATTACTCCTCTATATACCTTTCCTTTTAACAATTCTATATATATTCTGTAATCAACTTATGAAAGTGATTCAGATCTCTTAAAAGCTACTTATTTTGTGAGCATAATGGAATTATATATCTAATAATTAAATATTTAATATTTAAATCAGCAAAACTTATTTAATGAACACTCATTGATGAATATCACTCATATTTGTTGATTCAAGACTAATCTTTCAAAATCTATAGAATTATTTATTATCTAATAGGAATCATCTAGAAAATAGTAATATTGATTGATGTCAATTTAGTTTATTCGTTTTTTAATATATTATAAATTTAATGAAGGTATAACTAATAGGCCTTCTTCTGTTTTATTTGGTTACTTCCAAAAACATACCATTATAATTAGAGATTGGGTTAATTAAATTTGAAGATCTTTAGCCAGGAAAACTATAATATTAAGTATGACAAATTGCAAATGAAAAATAAAGGAAATTTAATTTGATCAGCCATTTATCCGTGTCCCTTAGGTTGCTTTAACAATTAATAGTCTAATGATACATAATTCTTAAGTGTATTTCAGCAAGATTTACAATGTGACCATCGATGGTACTCTAGTTTAATACTATGCCTAGGATTTACAATTGGAGTTTTGAGTGGAACAGAATAATCTTTAGAATATCGTTATATGGCTATAGTTGATGATAGAGTCTAAGTGAATTGTCTGAATTTTAAAGTCAAAGAAATTGTGTTCATTCCTTATTTAAAGTATTTGCATCTAAAATCTCTAGATAGTTTGTCAAAATACCTAAATCATGGGTATTCTTAACTGGAGTAAGATAATAAAGCAATACCTTCTCATTTTAATAGGGTATCGACAACTAATCTAAAAATTAGATATCAGAAATGAAGGAATCATGCTTAAATTCCGATCCATAGACACTGAAATATTGGGAGTCTGCGTTGTAGCTGGTGCTGTTGATATTTTATAGTCTAGAATTGATGATTTACCAACTTTCTAAGGATACAACCTTATGAAATAATTGACAGCTATATCTATCATAGCTTAATCAAGTTTTATTTGTGAAGATGAATGTTTATTATACTTTAGTAATTTTTATTATAAGTTAGGGAATGATTAAACTAAATAATTAAAAATTAGTACTGAATTTCATAATTAATAAGAAAAGTTAGCTTAATAACAATTCATACCATTAATAAAAGAACATTCTACAATTATTTAAGATAAAGTTGAGAATCTAATAGAATAGACTATTAAAATAGATAAGATTGAACAGCCACATACTTCTCATGAAGAGAATTTAAAGAAGATGATAAATCAATCAATTTTAATATTGGAAGAATAAATAAATCATCCTAATGGAATTAAAAGTTTTGATTCCAATATTAATGATGCACTATAATAAGCTGAATCTTCTTCTGAAGGTGATTCCAATAGTAATAGTGAAGATGAGGAAGATGAGTAAGATGAGGAAAATGAGATTAAGAAGATCAAAATTTCAAAACCTATTAATATTGAAGAAGAATTACAGAAATTGGAAAAAATATCACAAGATAGAACCAAAAAGATTAACATCATTGAATTCAATCCAAAAGAATCTACTAATGTTTCATTTTTATCAAGAAATACTATTGATATGTAAGAAGAAAGTAAAGCTGAAAAACTTATAGAATTAAAATATATTGATAGAGCTCCTAAGTTTTCACCTAAAATTTAATAAATGTTTGAAGAAGCAAAAAAAAATATTGAAGTTGAATAATCAACAATAGATAAAGAAGAAAATCATATACAAAAAAAAATATCAATACAAGATTAATTGAAATTAAAAACTGAAAATTTAATGTAATAAATTGAAAACACTTCACATACCTCCAAAATCGATACTGATTAAAAAGATATTCCTTAATAGTTAACAATTAATAATAAAATAGAACAATAAGTTGAAGATATTAATAATCCACTTATAGAAGATATAGCTCCTCCAATAAACGAGAAAAAACATATTAATAAACCAAGGCTTAATGAATACGATAAAATTTTTGCTTAATTTTCAAATAATAATAATATAAGATCAGCAAAGCCTTAATCACGCTTTTCTAGTCCATTATTTGACACAGAAATTACCATGGAACTAGTTTAAGAGGAAGAGTAAGTTGAACCTAAATAAGAATTAAAAGTTCTTAATCCAAGGGAAGAAAGACTTTAGAAATATTTGTAAAAAGCTGATGAAGTAGATCTCAATTTCTTAGAAAACATTAAACTTGTTTCAGAGTAGACTGAATAATAAGAAAATCCAACAATAGAACAAGAATAAATATAAGAAGTCTTTGATCAATCCAATGTATCTTATACTGAATAACTAAATATGAGAAAAAGTATATAATACTATTTATAATATAGATTAAATTCTTTAGGAACTTCAACAGAAATATAATATTAAAGCAGCTCCTATTTAGAGTTATGAAGAATTTAAATTGAAGGTACCTTAAGATCAGTATCCATAAATATTATATGAGAAATATCTAGAATAATTGAAAAAGCAATAGATTGGTGTTAGTTTTATAGAAACAGATCATAATGTAAGATCTGTAGAAAACTCATATTAACTTGAAGCAGCATACTATGAATGGCATTTATAAAAAAACATATGAGTCAAACATCATCTATTCAATTATCAGTATATTTTAAAAAATAAAAATTATTGATATTTATTATAAAATTGCTAATTTAAATTTACATTTGCTTAAATTATACTACTTAAGCATAGAATATTGATTGTTTTAAATTAAAATAAATAAAAAAATTGGGATAAACAGAAAAGAAAATTATTAACATCTAACATAAAGTATAATTGTTAACAATAGGACTGAAATGGAAAAGTTATTCATATTAGAGCTAGACAAAATGGAATTAAAATTATAGTATACAATTTGCATTAAATAATAGTTATATTATATATTATATTTAATTATCTATGTCTTATTTTGAATTTTACATATTAGAAATTAATTTAATTTGCTTTCATAAGTTTGTAAATTTGAATTTAAAAATCAAGATGAGATTGAGTAATTACAAAAAGGATAAAAATATTGAATTGCAGAATTGGTATTTTCAAAAATATTTTTGATCAATGAAAAACTACTCTAATTTAAGTACATAAAAGATAAAACATTCATTAAATCTTATGAATTTATAAAGATGTATTTAATGTAGAGTCTTTATTGTAAATTTAAAAGAAACTTATTACTAAAGAAGAATTAACTAAGTAAAAACAGAACTGTATTTTAATATGAATAAAAATTATAAATATCATGAAATTTTATTGAAATAATTTTATTGGATAAAAATATAGTGTCAATTGAAGAATTCACTATTCTTTTGATTAAATGTTTGAAATAATTCATAAAAATTATAAAAACTCTTAAATTTCAATATAAACACTTTGCTACTCAAATTCTCAACGCTGTAGTAATAATGAATTAATAATACAGTATTTTATATTTTATTAATGCAAACTGAGACGAAGGAAGTAAAACTAGCTGGTAGTTGTGAGATGGAGGATCTGATTAGTAACGTTTTGTATGTTATTGTTAAAGTCTACCCTTACGAAGTGGTAAATCAGCATTTCAGTAGTTTTGTTGAAAACTCGAAGGAGTTTTAAGAAACAAGAGAATAGCTGACAAGAATAGGTTCCAATCTTCGATTAAGAGTAGACGATTGGCCTACAATCGATGAAGCAAAAATCTTATTCTAAATAAATATGTATAAGAATTGATCAACCTAAATAAAGTTAGAATGCTCGGAGAAGAAGTGTAAAATGGAATGATTAAGATAAAAGATTATTTTATTGGGTGGTTATCAGATATTGTTTATTAAAAGAAATCAATTAACTTGTAATTAAAATTATTCTTAAAAGTAAGACACCTATTGAATGGAGAGACATAGCTAAAATGATTATAGGGAGGAATGCTCATTAATGTAGATTGAAATGGGAATAGAAATATAAAATTTCACTTTCAGAGGCTCCATGGACAGAAGAAGAGGATTAACTACTATAATTAGTACATGAGTATTAATTATTCATTATCTTTTAAGAGAGTTTAGTAGATTGGGAAAGGAAAATAAGTGGTCTTAAATTGCTAGAGAAATGTACAAGAGATCTCCTAATAAAATATTCAGATAACCTAAATAATGTAGAGAGAGATGGATTAATAGATTGGATCCAAATATTTGCAAGTAAATGAGATGTTTAATTTGAAGTGAACCATGGTCTAAGTAATAAGAGATAGATTTATTAAAAACTATTTTGATAAGAGGAAAGAAATGGTCTGAATTGTCTGCTCTTTATGGTAGAGTGAGAACAGAGAATTCTCTTAAGAATAAATATAATTCTCTTTTAAAAAAAGAGAAATTAAAATATGAATTTGAAACAATTAATCCATAATTGTTTTCAAAAGTATAAAAATTAAGAATGGATTATGCAAATAAATATGGTAAAATAACACCAATAGAAGAAATTGATAATTATGAATGGTAGTTTATAGTATTAGGAATCTAAAGTTTATATATTGATTTATGTATTTCAGAAGGTAAGTATGAGGAAGCATAAAAAATAAAGAATGATGATTTTTTTGATTTATTTCATTATGATTTAACTTCTAGCAATAAGAATGAAATTTTATACAAAAAATTATTGAACATAAAAAGAGTAGATAATTAATTTTCTGTAGAAAATGATAGGTCTGGAGTTGTTCTCTTTAATAAGAAAACTAAAAAATTATTTATATCTCCATTTAATACATTGGATTATTAAGGATTAATATTAAAGCATATATATAAATAAATAAAAACAGAGGAGAATAACATTAGTAAATGTTCAACACTAATTCAATCTGATCATAATATGTTTATGATGCAAAAATCAATAGATGATATGAATCGATAAAGTACAATGCAACCATTATTATTATTGGCTAACCAGCCATCTTTTATGATGCCTCTTGGATAGAGCATGATAAATAGTTATTGGTTACCACCTGTATTACCATGTATGTCTTAATCTATTGGAGGATATCAACATTAACAAATGAATATATAAGAATAAGTTGCATAAACCATTAAAGAAACCAATAAACCAGTATGTTTTGATGATTTATTCGGTAATGATATCAAAGTTGTGGATTCAGATGGAGAAAAATGATAAATTTATGATCGTTAATCTTTTATTTTAAATAAATATATATATTTTTATGTCCTCCAAAGATGAAGAAATTCAGGTTATGCTAATGAGATATGAGAATCTTGAAAGGCATAATCAGAATTTGTAAACTGAAAATTCCAATTTAATGAATCAATTAAATAGTCTCTAATAAGTATAAGGTATTCTGATAATATTAAGAATACTAAATAATTAGAAATGGATAATAATGAATTGATTGATTAAATTGAGAATTTAAAGAATGATTTAAGAACTCAATTTTAGCTTAGTTAAAGTTTGAGATAAGAGAATGAATTCTTTGAAAATTAATTATAAGATTATAGGAAGGAGATGGAGTAAGGAGGCTAATACTATAACAAATTATTAGAAGATAATGATCAATTTAAAAACAATATTTAGCATAAAAACTAATAAATGGAATATCTGATTCAAGAGAACAATATGTATAAAGATTAAATGCTTCAATTATAAGAAGAAAATGATTAGATTACACAAGAAATAACCAATTTATAAGAATTACTTAATCAAAATGAACTATATCATTAAGATCCTATAAATATCCAAAACTCTGATTAAAAGAAAAATAAAAAACAAACTAGAAGGTAAATTAAAGAATTAGAGAAATTAGTAATTAAAAGAGAATAGGAATTAAGTCATTTATATGGTAAAATGGAAGATATGAAAAATTATATTACACAAATAAAACATCAATCTGATAAATATGAATAAAATTTATAATAACTATATAAAGATTATTAATAGTTGGAAGCAGAAAGAAATAAGTATGCTCACAAAATTGATTAAATGCAAAATTATAATGAAAGATAATCAACATTATAACAATAGTTATAAAATTAGGAAAAAAATAAAAATAAAGAATTTTATTCATTAAAAAATTAGTTTGATCAATTATAAATGCATAATTTGTAGTATTAATAATAAATACAAACTATTAATGATGAATATGGAAAATTATCATAATAATGTATAGATTTATAAGAATTAAATGAGTAATATATTTAAGAATCTTAAATCTTAAAGGATTCTTTAATTGAAAAAGATTAAAAACTAGATAGAATATAATTATAACTATAATAGAAAGATCTTTAATACTAATAATAAATCCGAGATCAAAATTAGCAGATTAAAGAATTGTAAAATAATAAATAAGAATTGTAGAGTTAGATAATATAATTATAACGAGATAATTAACAATTTTGTAATTAGATAAATACATTGAAAGAATAATTATCTAAAGATCTTAAGGATCATATTAACATTTAGGAACAATTCAAAAAGGAAAAGTAAACCTTTATAGATAAAATTAAGATACAAGATGAAAGAATTTGTGAGATGGAAATCAAATACAAAAACATTGAAATATATTTGAAATAAGTAGAAGAAGAAAGATTGTATAGAGTTTAAGCTGAATAGTATTATTTTATATAATTTTAGATCTTTTGAGGAAGTCTCTTAATAATGTATGTAATTATAAGATTAAAATAGAGATCTACTTAGATAAGTAAATAATCTTGAAAATGAATTATAAAGAAATGAAGATGAGTTAATTTAACTCAAAAAAACCAACAAAAAGTATTTATATGGGATTAATACAAGTTCTTAGAATTTCGATAAAACAACTTAATAATTGATACTAAAAGATAGGGAAATTATACATCTCTAATCAGTTGTCGAAAGATTAGAGGGTATGAATAGACAGTTATAATAAGAATGTGATAGATTGGCAGCTAAAATTTAATTAACATCACATGAAAATTCTTTATTGAGTAAGACAAATAGAGAAATTAATTAAATGGGTCGTTTAATTTTAGAAGGTTAATAGATAAAAGAAATGTTAGAAAAGAAAAAGTATGAAAAACCTTTAACAATTACAAATAATAAAGCTCCTTAAGTGATTCAATAACTTTAATAACATAGCAGAAGACCTTCTGTTAAAAAGTCTTGAGAACAAATTAGTTTGATTAATATTTATATAAATATAACTTTTCGTGATTTTCTACTTGAAAATAAGTTTGATTCAATTTTTTATGAGATATTTGAATAATCTTATATGTTCGAACATAAATTAAATATATAACTCTTAAATTGTTATTTCAAAAGAGATATAATTTATTTATTCAATTTTATATATTTATTTATAAAATAGTTTATTAATTTATTTGATGTTTATTTCAATTATTATAGAAGATAATAATGAAATCACTCCATTTACTTTTCTTTTTTGAAGTATTAAAATTATTGCTTTTATTCTTCTTTTCTTAGTTTTCTTTATTGAATTGCTCTCTCATTAATTTTCTCCATATATTCACTAAATGATATAGCCTTCTCTTCACCATCTTTATTTTTCTCCTCGTCTCCAAAAATTGCATGAATTTCAGAATCCAAAGATTACCTTCCAAATCTTACATATAATAATTCCAAAGTGTCCTAATTATAATAAATTAATATTTATACTTCGACTGTTACTTTTGGGTCTTTCCTATCTATTGGTAAATACATTAAAAATTAAATCATATGAAATAAACTCTTTGGTTCTAAACCTGTCTTATCGATTGTACATTTTTTGTACATATTCAAAAATTCAGTCCAACTTACTTTTCCATCAAGATTTTCATCAACTTCCTAATTTTATTGTAAATTAAATAATTTACCCATAACATAAGATCAATTTCAGACTTGGTAAGTGAAACACCTAAAAATCGAAGCATTTTATCAATATCTTTACCATCAAAGTAATCAACATCTTTTTTTTTAAGCATTTAGAATACTCTATAGATATAATATTTAGATTACTTTTCTAACTATTTCTTTTCACTTGCTTTGATTTCTATGCCTTCTAATTTTTATTCAATAGGTTACTCTTTCTCAATCTTTTTCTGTTTCATTCTTTGTACATCAACTTAGAGATTTGATTTTGGGATTTAAGGTTTGGGTAATATTCCCATAGCAGCATAACGTTCTTTCATTGAAGAAGGTAACAGATTTAAATCTATTTTATTACCTTTTTTCTTTTTTTTTTCATCATCCATTTTTGTAATATTTATTAATATTATAAGTCATTTAATTTATTTTGTAGATAAGGTTTGTTATACATATTATATTAAATAGAATCTCAATTCTACAAAAAATTTATTATAATAGTTTGAAACAGAATTAGTTAAAAGATGTAGTAAATTAATTAACTGAGTTTTAAGTTGAATTTTATTATTTAATAAATGAACTATTAAAAAAGTCGAAATTTAAGTGATAATGAAATACAATCCATTTATGAGTAGCTGCAGACAAATTTGAAGTTAATGACGGAGTGTTTGAAGCACAATAAAACATTAATGAAGGTTCATTAATAAAATTATGTCTAGGATTTTGGTAAGGCAACTTGTGACTATGGTGATAAAATTGAGGATCTATCAAAAAGAACCATTAAGGATATGATGAAAATCAATACAAATTAAATATTAAAGGAGATGAGTGGACAGGTATTTCTAAATTAAGTTTGAATAGATCAAAATAATTGGTTCATAAATTATAGGAACGTCTTAAGCTATTAAAGAATTAATGAATCCTATATAAGAAGAGGGTAGAGCGTTGAAATAATCATATAATGATTATGTTAAGTAGATAAATTAAAGAAAGAAGGATCAAGAAGAATAATTTAAGAAATTGGATGAGTTGAAAACTAAAATTGCAATATATTAAACTTCAGTTTATCCTATTGAAAAATAAATGACAACTTAATTTAGATAGTTAAAACAATAAGAATAAATGATGATTGAAGAACAAAAACTTAAATATATGTATGTAGGACAATGTAAGACAGATTTAAACAATTTTATAATTGAAGAAAATTAAACTGTTGAATAAAAAATTCATTAAATTACCCTTAAATGTTATGAATTAGTAAGTTTATGTCTTGATGAATATAACAAGAAGTTTAAAGATATTGCAAAAGTTAAGTAATTGATGGATTATTCAACGAAATCTTATGATAGATCTACCAAAAGGAGTATTACACCATAAAAAACATAAGCATTATCTCATTGTTCCTCTTAGAACGGATATAGTTAAAGATCTAGATCACCATCAACTTAGCTTTAAGGAATGGAAAGAATTAGAGATAATAATAATTCTAAGTAGGATATTTCAACTACCAAGAGCAATTACTGTTTAAAGGAAAATGTTTAAACAAAAGAACCTAGTAAAGATGCTCTGATTAGTACCAGAAATTAGAGTAAAAGCTAAACTAAACGAAATGAGGACTTTAACATAGTAGAATCAGAGTTATTTGAGGAATTTTTAAATAAAAACTATAATAATAATAAAAGTATAGGACATATCAAATAAAGGAGTTTTATTAAAGAGAATTTTAATGAAACAACTGGATATATTTTGAAAACATAAAATAAAATTAATACTAGGTAGAGAAATGATAGTAAAAAACAAATTAGCAATAGAGTTATTTCGGATGAAGATTATATTTGATTAATTAACATTATATTGTATTTATTAACAACAAATAATTCAACGTCTTGATTATTTTCCAATACCACTTTTACCAGTAAATAAATGCTTAGGCATTTTGCAATCTATTTTAGTATCACCATCACCAGCTTTAGCTTCATTTCTTCTTCTTCTTTATATTTTTTTAGACATTCTTTCCATAGCCTAAAATATTAAATAAAATAAATTACTTATTCTTAAGCAGTAAATACTTTTTTATTACCTCTACTTCTACTTCTTGAGATTTCTCTAAGTCTACTTCTACTTCTGGATAAAACATCTCTTCCTTTTCTTTGATTTCTTTCATTTCCTTCAATATCCATATCATTATCATCACTATCATCAGATGATTATTATTGTCTTTTCTATTTTTATACGACTTTCTTTGCAGCAAATTTCTATGCTCTTTATTCTAAAAGGTAGTATCAATTCCTTCTTTAGCAAAATCTTCTTTTGCATCTTCTAAATTGGGTCTATGCAATTTAACTTATTATTTCATCTTCATATGATGTTCTTCCTTAATCATATCTCTTTTTTTATTTATTTAATCTCTTGTATCTAATAACATCTATTCTCTAGCATCTTCTTCTGGATCTTCAATTTCAGCTTAATCCATCATTTCTTCCTCCTTTTCTAATTCTTCTAATCTTTATAAAATATCAGCATCAACAAAATCTCCAATATTTTTACCATCCATAATTTCAGGAACAGCATCATATTTCCAATCTGGATTGTCTAACAAAAAATGTTCTATGAAATTAATTAATATAAAATAATACCTTATAATGGAAAAGAGAATACACCAGCACCACCATTTTATTCTTATACATCTTTTAAAGTTGGTCTATCTAATTTTCCCATTACTTAAGGAATTACAGGCTATCTATTTTTATTAACTCTTTTAGGTTAAGCAATATAGACTCCTTAGAGAATTGTTTCTTCTCTTAAAAGATTTGGATTTCCACCTGTTAACTATTCAGGTTTAAGATTCTATCTCCATTCATTTAATAAATTGCATGCTTTCTCTTTAACCAATGCTATACCTTCACCAGATTTGTTACTTAATTAAGAACTAAATTATAGAATTCAAATAGATACTAGAACACATTTTCAGATTAGATGACCTCTTACAACTTTTATTGATCAATTAGATCTAATTATTCAAATTTTTTTATATCTATTTTAGTCATCACTAATAATAAAGGTTTATTTTTGAAAAGTGGTTTTAAGTCTTTGAAAAGTGATATCTATTAATCAATAGAATAACTGCAAGTTTCTGAGATGTCCAAGAAAAACATAATGCATGCCTTTAAATGAGCAAGTGCTGTTATTGCTTACATTTCAATAGGGTTTCTTTCACTCAATGAATGATCTAAGACTCCTGGAGTATCAATTACTTACCAACGAACAAAGTTATAATCAGTATGTCCTACATAAAGATTTTAAGTTGTGAATGGATATGGTTGAACATCCAAATTAGCATTAGTAATATTATTTACAAAACTACTCTTTCCAACATTGGGGAATCCAGTTACTAAAAGAGTTCTTTCAAAGGGATTGATTGCAGGCATTCTGGATAAGTGTTTTCTCACTTCATCCAAATAATTAAGAGAACTGGTCAATTTTTTAAGTGTGGTACACATACGACCTAATGCTGCTCTCTTTAACATTTTGCATCTGTACAAGGAATCACCATATTTTAGTAATCTACAATAATCCTTTGCAATATTATCAATCACATTTCTACAAGCATGAACATGTCCCAATGCCAATTTATAATGATCTTTGTCATACAATACATTAATCAAATCTGCATAGAATGGATGAATATCATCTAACTATTTTATATAGGGATATCAAATACTTTTGGAAAGTCTTGTAAAATGGCATCTATCTTTTCATGAATGGTTTCTTATGTAAATTTTACTTTTCTCATATAAAATCCTCTAATTCTAGAGATATCATAACCAGGATGGACTACTGTTGGTGTTTTCCTTTGTGTTTTCGATAAAATCACATTTATCATGTCTTTAGCAGGCATAACAGGACGTATAGATTTGAAGTTATAAGA
>JPFL01000381.1:0-33000 GCA_000733385.1 Paramecium biaurelia
CTTTAAAAGAAGAAATCTTACCTATTGAAAAATAATAAGTAATAACTAAAGATAATGTTGCTATACACTTAGATGGAATTGCATTCATTCGTATTATTGATCCATTTAAAGCATCTTATTAAGTAAGAAAATTTGTTATTTAAATAGGTAAGTGAACCATAAAATGCAATTAAATTGTTGTGTCAAACCATTCTAAGATCAGAAATTGGTAAATTAAAATTAGATCAACTTCTATAAGAACGTTCTGCATTGAATCGTGCTTTATAAACTGGTCTTAGTAAAGCTGCAGCAGAATGGGGTTACACTAGTTTGGGAGTTGAAATATTACAAATTGATATACCCGAAGAAATAAGAGTATCTATGTAAGCCTAAGTTGTGGCTGAAAGAAATAAAAGAAGAGAAATTTTAGAAAGTGAAGGAAAATAAATTAGTGATATTAATATTGCTACAGGTGCCAAAACTGCTTCAATCAAAATTGCTGAAGGAGATGCAGAAGCTGTTAGACTTGTTTCTTAAAATGAAGCTAAAGCATTAAATTAAATAGGTGATGCTCTAAAAGAATAATCAAAAAAGAGAGTTTTAGATTATATTCTTTTATAACATTACTTAAAGGGATATTCAAGCATATTGAAAACATCTAAAGTTGTAGTTGTGCCTAAAGCAAAAGATGGATAAGGAAATGATTTTATGAGTCTAGCTGCAATGATGATGTTTAATAATTAAAATTCTTCAGGCTAGAAAATATTTGAAGTTTCATCAAAATCTAGTGACATAACTAGTAATTCTGGAACATCATAATAAGAAATAAGTAAATTGACTTAAGAATAATTGGATAATCTTATAAAGAAGAATGTTTATTATAATGATCCAAGGTATAAATTATAATATTCTTAGATTATATTCAGATGATGAAGAAAGAAAGGCAAATTGATAATATAATCATACAAAATAAATTTATAAATATTTTTAACAAACAAAAAATTATTAATTTCAAATTTTGATGCGATATTCATCATCATAAATTATGAACAATTCTTAAATAAGAACAGAATCTCCTTCTT
This sequence comes from Paramecium biaurelia, assembly GCA_000733385.1. Taxonomy (NCBI): domain Eukaryota; phylum Ciliophora; class Oligohymenophorea; order Peniculida; family Parameciidae; genus Paramecium; species Paramecium biaurelia. The sequence goes on from JPFL01000381.1 coordinate 1,062, forward strand.
TTTAAAAGATGTAAGCACTTGCAGATAGATGGAATTAACTCAAAACAGGAATTGATAAAGGTAGATTCGAAAAAAAAGAAATTATTGAAACATCTATTTTAAAAATAGACAATTTATTAAGTTATGATAAAATAAATGATGATGAAAAATTCAAAGTAATTCTTATATTTTTTATTAATAGACTATAAAAGAATAATTATTTAAATTAACAGAATAGATTAATAATGAGAGATTTGGAAAGGAATAATATTTACGATATTAAGAACAATTACATCTATTTGAAGAGTAGATAAATAAATAAATGGATGAAGAATAAAATGTATTAAATTGAATGAAATTAGAATAAAAGGAGAGTAGAAATATAATTATTAAAATAAATTGAAGATAGATTTGAAACAGTTTAAAGTATGTTAGAAAAGAATAATTCTATTTATTATGATAAATTAAATAGATAAATTGGAGATATTGCTAATTAATTAAGTAATCTAAAATTTACAATAGAAAATGAATAATAAAATAGGTATTTATTTAAAACTATAATTTAGAGCTGAATCTTAAACTCATTTAATTGAATAAATGGATTAGGAACTCAATAAATTCTAAGAAATGATGACTATTGAAAAATCAGTTAGAGAAGAAACAGAAAAGAAAATATTTATAATGATTGATGAAGTGCATTAAAAAATTTAAAATGAAATTATTGATGAAAGAATATCTAAAGAAAAGTCATAAGAAAGTATACTAAGATTGTTAGAATCAACATGTTTAAAAATTGATGAAAGTTTTAATTCTTGATTTCAACAATTATATCAAATTTATAATTCTTATTAATTTTATAGAAAGTTATCTATATATAATGATAGAATTCAAGAATTAGATATATATATAATTTAATAAAACATTAAAATTATTAATGATTCAATCAGATAAACTAAATATAGATGAAAAAACATTGTTGTAAACAATAGATAGAATCTCTACATAATTAGATTAATTCGAATATAAATTATAATCTAATTTATAGGTTCTAATTCTTGTTGGTAATACAGGATCAGGAAAAAGTACAATCTTTAATTTTCTGTGTGGAGCTAAATTCAAATATGTAGTTTAAGATGATGAAGAATATTTAGATTTGGCTGATAAGTCTGATTTATATTCAGAAATGAATAGTGGAATGAAATCAGTTACCAAAGAACCTAAATATTTTTATAATGAAAACTTCAATCATTTATTAATTGACTTTCCAGGATTTCATGATACAAATGGAGAAATAGATTAGTTAATTATTTAGATGATTTTCTATAAATTTATTACAAGATCTAATGTAAAAATAGCATATGTTATCACTCATCCACAAGTAAATTTTTATGAGAGAGGCCATGCATTATAATCCTTTATTAATACAGTTTTTAAAGAAAAAAATGTTGATATCTCCAAACTTGCTCTAATTTTGAATCATTATAATGATAATATGAAGGAAGAGAAATTAATTATTAATGTTTAAAAATAATTAAAAGATATAGAAGTAACTAAACATGAATGGATTTCTGTTGTTAGAAGAATTAATAGTTAAGAAAAATTAAATGAAGTGTTTTCAGATGAGAATAGAGAAAAACTATGGCTTGAATTAATTACTGTAAATGAAATTTAATTCTAACCCTAATTTTTACCATATAGTGATAGAATTAGTACTTATATTACAGAAAAGAGTAGTTTAATATTAAATTAGATTTGTTAATAAATGGATTTTAATCTAACTATCAAATCAAAAGAAATCAATGATGAATAATTCATTTTATTGTAAAGTCTTATCAATTCTATATCTCACATACTATCATCCACACCTGAACATATAGAAGACTGGTTCAATAAGTTTATTAATGTTTCATTAGAACTATCCCAAACATTTCATTTTGAAAATGATATTACTGAAAAAAGTTCTAATTTCCTTTAAATTTTTAATTTCTTTTCATACTTCTCTGAATTTATTTTTGGATATTCAGCATTTGAAAAACATTGTATATAAGTATAATAGAAATGTACTTATTTTTTAGAATCTTTATAAAAAAAGATAGAGTTACAAAGAGCTTTTGAAGAAAGAAATAGAGAATAATAAAATAGAATTAAAGCAGAACAATAATTTACTACAGAATCATAAATAAGAATCTAAAAAGAATAAATGTATACATAAGAATATGAAAACAGAATTAAATATGAATAATAATTAAAAATGGAATAATAATTAAGAACTGTTTTAGAATAAGATAAAAAAGGAATGGAATAATAATATAAAGAATATTGTGAAAAATCTTTATAAATATAATCTAATTTACAAAATCTGATTTAAACAGAAAAAGTTGAAAAATAATAAGTAGAATAAGATCTTAAAAAATAATTATAAGAATTATAAAATAAATTAAATGAAATGGAATAAAGAAGAAAAGAATGGTTAGAACATAGAGCTAATCGACCTTTTGGACATCATGGGCATCATGGTCCTGGACCAAATGGACCTGGACACCATCCATGGATGAAAAAATGAAATTTAATTATATATGATGTTCTTTGTTGAATATTAGAAGTAATTTTATTTTTTATATTATTTTTATATATATAATAATTCAATTAATATTTTATTTTTTATGAAATTTAGATGCTGAAGTCTGAATTGTAAATTTATTGAAATATGTAACCAACTGTTTCAAACGGATTATAAGTAATTATGTAATGAATATATAAAAGTTTGGATAATCATGTTTAATACTATTTTTGGATTCTCCTATAAAAAATATTAATTGTGTATATGTGTATATATATGAAAAAGTAAAGAAGTATCTTAACATCTAATTTAATTTTAGATGGAACAAACCCATTAAGCAAGCCTGAAAATTGAAAGAATTTAATAAAACATTTTTACATAACCAATTATTGAAGTGATGAACCTTAATATTTATTATGATCTTCTATCACTTAAAAAGCATTTCAAATTTCAGAGGTGAATATAATTAGGATATTAAATTAGTTTTTTGAGTTCTCCTCTGGAATTTTTTCTTTTTATTATTCAAACTTGATTATTAATTAGTCTTATTGATTTCAAATCGAATCGGCATATTAATCTTGGTGTTTAGGGTTAATTGAACTGATTACTAATTATTAAAATAAACTATTTGAATAATGGATGTTTATATTTAAATATCCTGGAAAAAATTAATTTGGGAATATAAAATTTATATTTCAAAACTTTTCATACCATATTTAACTATAAAAGCAGGCTTTTAAGAAATATGAAAATTAATAAAATTAGTATATATGTAAACATCAAATAAGAAATAAGCAATCAATTATAAGTAATTGGCAAAGGTTTACAAGCAATGTGCAGAGACATAAAAATTTATAGATGAATTTGAAAAGAAAAATAAGGTTCAGGTTGATAAGTTTGTTCCACTTGATTATTTGGAACTTCCTACTAAGATTCCTAACATTATTTCAATATCGCTAAAAAACAAAAAGAGGTTTGCTCTAGAGAATATTGTCTAAGATGGAGGTCAAAAATCATCAAAAAAGAGTAGCAATTCAAAAAGTAAGCAAAAGGAGAAAGAACAATAAGTAGTAAATACTGAATGATTTATATTAATAAACAATATAAACAATCATATAAATATATTTTAATGAATTTCTTCCCTTTTATTATGAATATATATAATTATTAATAAGTTATAAGAAGAAGAAATGAAATATCAATTTGAAACTATAAGAGGATGGTCTTTTTAAGTTTTAATTTAATTAATTTAATCATATTGTTTTTGTATCATATGGAAAAATCATTGATATCTGTTGGACTCTTATTATTAATTGGAGCTGGTTTGTATCTAAATTAGAATGGAGAAGAAATAGAAGAATTATAGAAAGTTAAACTATTTAATGATTGGAAAATCTAATACAACAAAAAATTTAGTAGTGAATAAGAAGAGATGTATAGTTGATAATTTATAAGTTTAGGTATCGTTACTTAGTGTTCTAATAAAATGCTTAATTAATTGAGGCTCATAATAATGATAAATCTGGTAAGTATACATATACTTTGGAGACTAACTAATTTGCAGACTTGACAGAATAAGAATTTGCCTAAAGATATTTGAGTTTGATACCTAAGAAAAGAAGTATATCAAACTCATTTGATTATGTTCCAAATGGGTAATCAAGAGATTGGGTTGAAGAAGGCAAGGTGCCACCAATCAAGGATTAAGGATCATAATGTGGTTCTTCTTGGGCATTTGCAGCAGTTGGTGTATTAGAAATCAATGGTAACATCAATTTTGGATTATAATCATCACTCTCTGAGTAGGATTTATTAGATTGTTCAGGTCCATATGGTAATTAAGGTTGTTCTGGAGGTTGGATGGATTCTGGATTTGAATACGTCATAGATCACGGCATTGCAAGTGGTTAAGATTACCCATACGTAGGAAAGGATTAAACATGTAAAACATCAGTTAGAAGGGACTACAAATATGTTACAGGATTTATTGATGTTGATGGTTGCGAGGAACTCTAAACTGCTATTCTAGATTAAGCTATTTCAATTGGAGTTGATGCTACTAATTGGTCATTTTATAGTAATATATTTATATATCACTTATTATAGAGAATGGAGTATTCAATAATTGTAAGCAGAATTTGACATCTGGATCTATCTTGGTAGGTATTGATTAGAATGGAGTTTGGAAAGTTAGACATTAATGGGGATCAAAATGGGGTGAAGATGGATATATTAGATTGGCACCTGGAAATACATGTGGAGTTTGTGTAGCTGCTTCCTATCCAGTTTTAGAGAAAAAATGATATTTTAAACAAAAGATATTTTATTATAAATATTAAATTTATTATATTGTAATTTACAATCCTAATATTGAAAATAAGGAAAGAAAATGAAATATATAAATATATTAACATATTCTAAACAAAGTGAAAAAAGGATTAAATATCAAAAAATCATTATAGAAATGATGTAATTAATTACAAACAATTTTATAGTCTTCAGATAAATAAGTAACTATTATCATAACAAAACTATAAAACTTAAACAATTTAAAGTTCAATTCCTAAAAAATAATCTTATTTAACATTACAATGGAAATTGAAGAAGGAAAGCAGATGTGATTTTAAGGTTGCTGCTTCCTAACCTATCATTCTTAGAAAAAATAACAAAAAAGTCATTTGTAATTCTTATAAATTAATATGATTTAAAGTTATTAGAATTTGTTGTTAATTATCTGTTAGATTCTTATTCCAATTTGAAATTAACTCCTATCTAATATTGAATCTGAATGAAATTATTCTAAAATAAGTTCATTTTTAATTCAGAATAAAAGATATTTAAGGAAAAGTGAAATTTAAGAACCCACCTATAAGAATAGTAACTAGGGGGATTTATGATTGTGTCAAATTTCCAAAAAAAAAAGGGTATTCAAATGAATTTTAAGTAGAAATTGTGAATTATGAATAAGTGATTACTATATAATTTTAAAATGAACAAATTGACTTATCAACCTTTGGGTTTTGTATTAAAATTTGATCCGCCCATTATTGGATTATTATATCATCCTATAGTGAATAAGAAGGTGAATAAGAAAAAGAAGAAGTGTTATGCTATTCATTTGAATAACTTGATCTTTTTGGTTGAACCTGAAGATATTGTAGAGGCATTGTTTAATGAGCATCAAGAATTCTTAGATCCTGATATTGTCAAACCATAACAAGTACATTTGATCACTTAAAAAGGTCTATAAATTAGTGTTGCGACTAGTTGCTTATAGAGATCATTAGTTAAGAAATATGCAAGAAATGGGTGAAGATATGGGTACTCTTATTTCACCTAATTAAAGCTGACGGCTATTATGAGGAGGAAGAGGAAGAGCCAGTACAATAGCCTAAAGGGAAAGGAGGGAAAGCATAAGCATAATAACGAAGAACTAATGATAATAATAGATCATTTTGATTTTTTATATTATAACGATAATTACAATTTGAATTTAATTTATGAGGAGATAAAACCTCAAACAAGACCTTTATTCATAAATCTCTACAATTGGATAGTCATCCACTATAAAAAGGAATAACCTTAATATTGATGATTTGATTTATAAGTTTAAAATGAGGAAATCAAATTACAAATTAGCAAAGCAATACTCTGAAATCATTAAAATATTTGATAACAAACAATCACCAAACTAGCCTTATGAATATTAGAACAGTCAATTACAAACTAAAGTTAGATAAAAAACAGATCACTGTTAAAAACTACTTTAACTCTAAGAAACAAAAAAAAGATTATCACATTAAATAGACATTCATCATATTATAAATGGGACTTCTCCTATTAAAATTACACAGAGACTTAATTATGAGAATTTCAAGACATTTTAAGAAACTGAAAGAAAATCATATGAATCTAATAATTATAATACATATTTAGCTAATTTTGGTCATTTATCCTCAAATCAATGTGAAACAGATGAAGAAATCTAATAAATTTCATAATAAAGTGTTTAAAAATTATCAAAATTTAAAACTTTCGAATAAGAGCAATTTTAAACTTGTTTTGATAAAATTAGTTCTTAAGTCAATAAATTAAATGTATAATTTTAAAAGTAAGGATTTTTAATGATTAAATTATTCTCTAAATGGACTCTTAAGGAGAAAGCTACAAAAATGTATTGTAGATTTTTTGAACTCAAAATTTAGTCTTATTTTGATCTATTTAAAATATATGAACCTCCAATAGAAGAAAATACTAATGATGATCAATATACAAATTAAGAAATGTTAACAGATAATGTTTTGACTCCAATTAATTTGAATATCATAAATTTTTAAATACCTACACTTAAACCTATTACTTAATTTGGAGCAATTAATGTATATATTATATTTCTATATTAATAGTTCGAGGAATATTTAAAAAGGAAGAATCAGAATTATTGAATGAATTGTTTTAACATTGATTTACTTAATTTATTATAGCTATTTTTAAGAAGAATACTTTATTTATTTTCTTTTAGGATCAACTAATATTCAATTAATTTATTTAATAATTGTAAAATCTATTTAGTATGTGAGAATATAATAATTTCAGAGGTATAACAAAATTTCATATTGTTCACACAAAATACATATATTCAAATGACCCAATTAGATCCATCTTCGAAGTATTTTTATATAAGTTTATTGTGGAATCTTGGATATTCAAAATATTTTTCATATTCGAAAATATTTTTCTTATTTGGATACAAACATTAAAATTGTCCAAGTCTCAATTATTCTTCTAGTGATTGTATCATTACATCTAAATCTTCTTAATTTACTTTTTATTTAAAGTTTCTTGAATTTATGGATTAAATTTCATTAATATTCCTTTCATATAATTTCTTTTTTATTTATATTCTAAAAGCTTTTTTATTATGATATTCTACTCCTATCAAATGTAACATATCTGATATCAGTTTAGTTTTTAGTTAAGCATCCAACTCAGAAGATGAGTTTAAAGAAGGACTTACATTAACTTCAAGCACCCAAGGTTTTAATGTTTCATCTATTAATATATCAAATCCAAACAATTCAAAGAAATTATTTTTATGTTCAAGAGCTAATAGATATTAAATATAGTTACTTATACTGTTTTCAAGTAGAAGAGGTTCAGCTGCAATACAAGTCTTTAATACTACATCTTTGATTGATTTAAATAATAATTTATGGTTAATTCCTTAGGATATTAATTATTGTTTGTATTCCTTATGTGACCACTTAGAGGCTTTTACTTATTATTCCATATCCTAATTATTAGCTATGAAATTGGGAGATAGTTTATTGACTGAGAAATTGGTTAAATGTATAAATCTCTTCTTAATGTCTTGACTTTTAAGTGAATATTCTTAAGTGGCAAATCTGACCAATCCATCCTTATACATATAAACTCGTAATGGATCAGTAGAAGTAATTAAAACGTAAACTCTTAGATCGTATTTAAAGTTATTAATTAAATGAGGATTTGAGATATAATCCATTACTAAATATCTTTTATCAGCTGTTAGTTTAGTTTTTTTGTTGATTAATTTTATACCATTTCCTCTAGCAGATGCAACTGGTTTTTTAATCCACAAAGTCTTTTTTGGAGCACATTCTCTGATTCTTTCAAGTCTCTCAAAATCATACTATAATAAATAAGTGTTTGGAATAAAGTAATATTCATTTGGAAATCTTCTTTTAACTTTAGAAAGATGAATCCATAAATTATCTTTTCTACCAACACTCCAACAACCAGGAAAATGATTAGTTTTTTAATACTTCTTCATTTCATTTAAAGTTTCCTTACTTGCTAATCCCCAATAAATTAACCAATTATCTTCATCACTCCTTTCAAATCCAGCAGCCTCAAAGGCACTCAAAACACATTTGAAAGGTACCTATCCTTAAAGTTTATAATATAAGGGTTTCTTGATTTACTCTACTAAAAATTGTTAAGATCTTGTTTATTGGAGCAATTCTAAAATATTATAAAATTTTTACATGGATATGGGAAATAAATGGTATATATATGTGGTCTATAAGGAGATTGCCAAACAAGTTGAAATTGTTTTATACTAGCAGTAGTTGTTGATGGTTCCATCAAGGAACAATCTATTTCTAAATTTCTCTCTGTTAATACCTTATTAGTACAACTATCAGTTTATGATAATATTTCTATTTTCTTTTTGTTTCTTGTTATTAATGATCTGTTGCGTACTTTTAATTGTTTTTAAATAACTTTAATAGTGTTATTTTATGATTATGATTAAGAAGTTACTCTAGAATGAATTGTTAATGAAGATGCAGCTAGAGGGAGAAAAACTGTTTATACTTTTCTACTCTCGATTTATACCCTTTTTTACATTTTATTAATTAAAATAAAATCATCAATTGTGTAATGACATCTTATGCCATGGTAAGTCTATATTATATAAACGCTTAGTAGAATTTGAAGAACCATAAAATACAGTATTTTAATTTTTACTTTCTTATATTTCGTTCTCAAATATTTCAATTTCTTCATCCAAAATTTAAGGAATCTAAAATAAATAATATGTAATTAACTTTTGTTTATGATAATCTATGTTTCTAATGTTCTTGATTACTAATTGCTGTAATAGGTCTTGATACTTTAGTATACGTTGGCATCACTAAAGCAGTTGATGGTCTTAAAGAAGTTTAAGATTAGACTGCTAATTTGCCACTTGTATTTTTTCTCATTGATGCCTTTGTACTGACTGCACTAGATGCTCGTTATAAATATTCAGTCATAAATGCTGGATCTTACATCATTTTTTTATGCTATTAAACATCTAATTTAATATCATCAATAGCTTCTGAAATCTATATTTTTTATGTTTATCTTTAAAATTAAGGATGTTCCTTTAATTATTTAATTGTTGGTATACTCTTCCTGGATTCTTCTTATTATAATTATTTATTGTGTTAAATATTTTGAGATTATAAAAATTCTTTTGATCCAGCAAACTCTTCTAATAATTATACTCTCAACATTTTTCCATTTAATTTAGAATGATTCAAAATTTATTGAGCATTTTTTAATTTAGATTTAATTTCAACATATAATTCAGGATCTCTTAACAGTTTTTTAAATTCACCAATACCAGCATCTTTATTTTTTAAGAATTATTGATGTTTTTGTGTCCTTTTTTAAATGTAATATTCATTTCTATCTTTTAAAGATCTTCCCTTAAAGACAGCCTTATCCAGATTATATTGATAATTCATATAATGTTAAATTTTGGCATCTGGATTCTTGGCAGTTTTATATCCAGTTTAGTCTACTACATAAAGATTATCCTAAAGTAGTTAATTAATAGAACCATCTTAGGATCTCTTGTAAGATCCATTTTAGTCTTAGGAATTTTCTCATAATAAGCCCATCTGTCAACTGTATTGGCCATAAGGTAAAGAAACTCAAATTCTTAAATGAAACCTTTAATCTATAGAAAATCTGTGCATCTCTTAATCCATTCTTCCAAAACACTACTACTTATGGCTTTTCCTATTGCCTAAAATATAATAAATGATATAAATGAGTATACCCATAATAAATTGTTAATTTCAGTTGCATTACATGGTACACCTTCACTCATTAACTCTTACTCTCTAAGATGAAATATAAGACAAGCATCTTTGATATCCTTCATTCTAGATAAAACAGTAAGTAATTACGTAAGAAGTCCATCATGATAGAGTTAAATTGCTGCTTTGATGTTTCGAACATTAAGATGTGTTAAACGTCCATTTAAGAACTGAAATAGAGAATATGTGAAATACCCTTGGAACTTCATGTAAAAATGTAAGAGATCTAAAAGTTGAGTAGATGGTTTAGATATCAATTTTGATCTTTTCAACTATCTAAATTTAATGTTCTTGCTCAAGAATTTGAACAACCAGAAAAAAGATAGGCTACATCTACATATAATCTGATATCATCATTCTTAGATCTTCATATTTGATTTAACCTCTTGCACTGAATTCACTTTGAATTCCATATATCGTAAATTCTTCAAATTGTTATGCTTCAGTCATATATAAATAAATAATTTAATCAATCAAAATGGACTATGAATAGAATAATTATTAGGCATTCGATATTGAGATAATAGATACTGAGTAACAAAGAATAGAGTATGCAAGATTAAGCTTCATCAGAAAAGTAAGATATTGCCTAATGAGGTGTTTCTGATAATCTTATTTCAAATTGGATTTACTTTCACAACTACAGTGATAGCATATTTTCAAAGTCCAATAATTGATTACCTTTGCAGCAGACCATTCTTATTTTGGATATTTATGGTTATATTGATCTTAGTAATAATTTTGCTAATCAGTTTTTAAAAGTAAATTTACATGTAAATTAAGATTAGCCAAACAACATCCCTATAATTATATCTGTTATAGTTGTTTTACACTCTCCATCTCATACATATTTTTTTATACTACTCATCATTATCCTACATACTCAAATCATATAATTTCATTGATTACATTACAAATTGGTATCATTATTTCACTCCTCACCTATTCCTACTTTGCAACATCAGAAATCAATATAAATAAAGGTTTAATCTGCATAGTCATCACTATTGCTCTATTATTCATTTTCTTATTCCTCTACTTCAAATTATCCCTAATATTTTTATTTATTTTGTCATTCCTCATCATCTTGTATGGAGTGCATATTATCAATGATACACTTCTTATTGTCAACGGAGAAGTAAAAAATAGATAATTATATTAGAAACATGAATTAGATATAGATGACTACATTATTGCAGCCTTGATGACATAAGTTGACATTATTGGACTCATTTCAATACTTTTTCAAAAACTGCTTTCCTAAATATCAAAGATATAAATCAACAGTAACTGATAATATAAACAATCATTAATTTCTAGTATACTATTGTTTCCACTCCTCGCATTCTCTGTTCTTCATCTCTATCTAGTATCTCAAAGTTCTATTCTCACTCTCTAAAATCTCAACCTAGGATTCCATCTATCTCTTGATTTATTCAATCTAAGATCTCTTGATTTCCTCCTTTACTTATTCTGACACTTCCTATTATTTTTGTATTTCAATCAATTTCTATTTCTGACACTCCAACTCAACCTACATTCTTTGTATTAATAACTAATCATATATTTTAGAATTACATTATTCTCATTATTTCTTAAAGCTAACTATCCTTTCTATTACCTGCATTCATCATATTCATTTGATCTTTATTCCAATAGTTCAGTCAATTAATTTACTTAATCATTTAATTATTCAATATCTTAATTTTACTCTTATATATCATTTTCATATTGTAATTGTAATGAATCATAATCATTCTACAATTATTTTAATTATGATGTTGTAGCTTAATTATGCTAATTCAAATTTTCTAATGTAATTTATAATTCTTAATTCAATTATTAATTTTCTTGTAATTTTTTTTAAGTTTAATCAAGTTGTTAATTTAATTTTTATATCTCCTACAATAATTTATTAATTTATTATTAAGATTCCATCTTTATTTCTGAAACTGATTTTCTATATTTTTAATCTAAATCTTAAGAACTCAACTAATTCTATTCTTGTAAATTGCAATTCTATTCTACTTAAGATTGTATCTCATCTTATAATCCTTAAATTAAATCTATTATATATTTATATTAATTACTCTACTATTCTTATATTTATTGATTCAAAATGTTATTCTCATATTAAAGTTAACCAATTCTATGTACTAAACATTCCTTTTCATCTAAAAACTCTTTTTCTTATGATTTAAATTGTTATTCATTTTATTATAATAATTTATTGACTTCTCTTTTCTTTTCCTCTTACAAATCCTAATACTTCACCTTTTGAGCTTCTAATTGTTACATTAAATTCTTTTCTCCTGTCTTTATTTCATTTAATATTTTATCTAATTAAACTATTTCTTATTTCTAAAATTCAATTGCTTGGTTTCTTCTCACTAATTCATCTTGTAATTTCTAAATTTAATCATCCATTAGTTGTAATTGTTCTAAATGTGCTTATTAGATCTCTTATAAATTTTAATTATATTTCTAATCCTTTTGAAATAACTGTATAGAAGCATCTTTATCCATATTTACTTTTTCATGTTATAGATACTTTAATTCAGATGAGTAATCATTCAATTATTATTTCTAAATGTCTATTTATTTATTCAAACGAATTAATTAAGTATCCTTTTCTCTTAATTTACTACTAAATTCATCATTCTATTATATAGAATTTTTTAATTCTTTAGTCAATTAATCCAAATGTTTCTCATATTCTAGCATTGTTTAAGTTTGATTAGATGAAATACACTAAAATAATTTACAAATTAAATATTACTCTAGCTTCTGCTTATTCATATCGACGCTTCCAATTGTTGATTTCGTGTTATTGTAATTCCACTAAATTCATTAATTTCTTAATCTCAAATTCTGGATTAATAAATGTATTGCTTTGTTTCATATCCATATCAATACTCTTCTCAAACTTACTTGTATAATGGGAGTTCCTTAAACTCTATTATGATTTTTGCAATGTTGATCCTAAAACTCAATCATATAAGAACCTTATTGTAACTCAGTATAATGGGGACTTTTCGATTATGTATTTGGAGATATTGTATTTCTTGATTTTGGTGGTGATGAAGTTGGTATTGGTTTTAAAAATTATGACATCTCTTTTTTCTTCTAACAGACAATTTATAATATTTATTAATCTCATTATATCACTCAACAATTTATTCTTTAATCATATTTATTTCCCTCATAAATTAATAATCTTTCCAAAAATAGAATCATTATATATATATTAATTTCTCTTATCATTGTTAAGTAAAAGATAAAACACCTTTACTTCTTAAGAATTTACAAATATAGAGAATAAATTCAAGTTTTCTTTATCTACCATTCATAATTACATAATAAAGTTAACAATATTTTAATAAAATTGCTCTCTCTCTCTTTATACAATAATGAATATTTTATCTATGTTTTATTAATTATAAATATAAGTTAACTTGTGGATTAATTCGTTTATTATTTGATACTCAGTAGCGAAATTAACTTAAAAAGAGCCTACAAAAGGCAACATATGATTAATAATAAGGTTATAATACCTAAATCAAGTTTAAAAATATACCTCTTTTTGTTTAATCAAATATATGTAGACAACTTCAGATAATCTAGTTAAATTCAAGAAAAAAATAAACTCAAAAGAGAATTTGCTCACTATAGTTGAGTATTCTTATGTATTTTCTTAAATAAAAGAATGCTATTTATCATAGAAGGGCCAGTTTAACTTTAGCAGATTAGAGACATCATTTCTAAATAATTTGAAACAGTATTCATATCTAAAAATATCCTACTTAAATTACATTTATAGGTAAAATATGGAAAAATTATTGATATTTTTTTCTTAAGTAATCTATTCAATAAACTAAGCTAAGAAATCAGAAGATAGATTTAGAATTAATGTAATCTTGATAAGTTTAACTGAAATTGAGAATTTCAACCCTATAATTAAATTTCATTATTTAATAAATAAATTATAATTTGTAAAATGTATTACATCAAATTTAAGATCATAGCTTTCATAAATTATTCAAACTCTATATGATCTTGATATTTTAATCAAATTAATGTCACTATATTAATTTAATTATTTTTATGATGTAATAAATTTCATGTATTATAATTATATATTTACTATAAAAAATAAAAAGACCATTATTCTATCAGAAGTTCTAAGCATATTCTATTACAAGAATTGAAATTCTGAATTGTATTCAAGTTTTAAGTAATTATATTATGTAACAATAAATTCAAGAGCCCCAAGAAAGATTGAATGAGATCTTTAATAGCTTAAAGTTCATTTAAACTTAATCTTCAGCTGCTTATATTTAAGGGTATTTAAGTTAATAAAAAATTTTACTCTTCTAAGGATTTGAACATTCAAATGTAGATGAATATTATGTTCATTTTTAAGATAAAACTGTAATGGCAGAGGATAAATATATTAAAATTGTGAAACTAATAAAAAATTCAAAAGTTTCTTATCTTATAAATACACCCTACTCCTTAGAGGGGATGACTAATAAAGAACTATGCCTTAATTAATGTGTTACCCGAATAATTCTAAATAAGGTTCTACTTCAATGTAAAGATTGTAAATTTCACGTCGTTGTTAATTTTGATAAACTTTAAGGAAAAACTTAACAAGAGAAACTTAATTAGATAGTTGATTATGGAATATTTAATTATGGTTAATTGATGCTTAAGATTAAATACGTTTCATTAATATTAAATACTAAAAATGAGTAAGAAATTTCTTATAGTGTTGTTAAAGATATTAAGAAATGCGTTATAAAACTTAAGCATATCTTGAAGTAACAAACTTTGAGAAAAATTTTCAAAAAAAATATATTTTATTAACATCAGATTTAAAAATAGGAAGATTATGGACCGATGACATTGTTTTTGTAGTAAACGATGGAAAATTATTGTAGTTAAATTTAGACAATTTTAAGAAATTATTAGGATTAACTGTTATTTTTGCAAAAAATTCCTACTCTATAAGATGAATACGATTTAAATAAAGGTATAATCAGTCTTTTAAATCAATTAAATGATAAATTACAAAAATAATCTAATTACAATTTAGAATTCACATCTACTCTGTTTAAGGCAATAAATGAGACAAACAATTCACATTGTGAAATAATAAATTAATCTTTAGGATAGATGAATACTAAAGTACTAGGGAGTTTTTTAGAAGATCAAGGAATTTCTTTAGAAGCCATTCATATACCAGCAATTGTAGCAAAAGTATAGGAAGTACAATTTATCAATAAAATGTTGAAATAATATCTAAATAAAGAATTTGAAGTAAAAAATTTAAGTGAAATAATAAATCTAAAGCTTAATATTAAATGCTGGAATTCTTATAGCTCTTTAGCAGTTGAAAGTATTATCTAAAATTTTAAATAAATCACAGAACATATTTAAATAGGACCAGAAGAAGAAAGGGAAGTTGGGGTTTTTCTATTTGGAAAAAGCAGAGTAGGCAAAAGTACCTTAATAAATTTACTCAAAAATCCTGACAGTTTAACAATAGAGAAGAGAATAAGTGAACTTTGTTATGTAATTAAAAATGAATATCAAACAGAATTTAAGATTGAGCATGGCTGCATGAGTGAGACATAGAATATTTCAGGTATGCAAATAGGAGATGTTTGGTTTTATGATTGCCCAGGATTTGATGATAATATATCACAATAAATAAGAATTGCACATAGGATTAGCTTATATAATTATTTAGTTAAAACAAAAAATGTTATAGGATTTTTCTTAATTGATTCTTCTAATAGAGATGCATAAATTATTAAGGATACAATTGATCCAATTTATTAATTGTTGGTAGATAAAAATTAATTAGCCAAAGACAATAATAAATGGGCTTCCTTAGTTTTAGTCAAAACCAAAGAAAGTACAAGAAAAGACTATATTGAAAATTGGGAGGAAGCCTATCATGGTTTGTTGGATGGTAAGTATACATTTTATAGAGAAATGTATAAAAATGAAAATTAATGTATTGAATTTCCTAAACCTTAGAAAAAATTTACTTAAGATTAAATATCATAACAAAATAGTGATATTCAAAATAAATTTTTATGGATAGTCAATGAAAAGAGATAGAATTAAGGGTTTTAATTAAAATTAAATTTATCTATAGAGTCAAAGTTATTTCATTTATATGAGATTGTACTTTCAATGCTACAAATTAAAATTGAGTAGATTGTTGGCCTTTTAACAAATTAACTAAATAACTATACTTTAGAAGATGAAGATACATTAGTTGACAAAAAAAAGCTAATTTAAAATTTGAAATCTTTTATGATTGATTAAATCAATTAGGACAATGTGAAACAAATTTTATTAAAAATTCTGGAATGGTGTAAATTGAATTAAAGATTTAACACTAATTCACAATTTTTATAAAGAACAATTGATGACGTTCTGAAATGTTTAAAGATTGATGACTATTGCAAAATTAGAAAAATTTCACCAATTAAAGTTGATACATCAATTCTAAAAAGTAAAGCAATAAAAATTATACAAATTATCGACAATATTGAAAAAATAGAATTAGGTTTAAAGACAGGATTGATAATATTATCTATAGGAAGTGTGGTTGCTTCTTTTGGAGCTCTATTAGTGGCAGAAGGTGCTCTTGGAACAGCTGCTCTTGAAGTTGTAGCCGTACAAGTTGCCAAGAAAGTAGCAATCAGGGCAGCTTTAACTGGAGTAGGTGGAGCAGGTGGTTCTACAATTACATTTATTGTATTTTGTTTTAGGTAAAACTTATTAAAATCGAGATATGAGTCTTATTTGATTGAAGAAGAAAAAAAGGCCAATAGATGAATTCATATTAATAATTTAAAGTTTTAATTAACGATTTAATTTATTCTAAGCTTAACAACTATTCTGTAATTTTGTTTTATTCTACAAATATGTTTTCAATAAAATGGTGTTTCTAGTTTTAGAGTAAATATTCAATAAATGTTCTTTCCATAAAAGTGAATATATCATTCAATTTGATATTTATACTAATAATCATTAGAGTTTATTTAAATAAATAAAAATATCATATAAAAGAATTAACAAAATTCAAATTTTAATACCTTAACTTATTATATCTTCTTCTTAATAAATTGAATGAAAAAAGGATGTGAACTTTAATTTTTACAAAACTAATTATATTGGCTTAATAATACTGGCATTTATCTAGTTCAGAAAAATAATAGTCATTTTCAGCCACAAATTAATTATTAATCAGATTCATATTTTACATTCTGATAATTCTTACCAATAAGTTCTAAAATACCTTTCTAAATTTATTTATTTTTTCTGTATTTTAAATGTCAGAATTAGTTTGTATCTTGTCTTCTATGTTATCGAATCAATGACTTTTTATACGAAAAATCAATCCTCAAATCAGTTCTGCCATGTCTAATTATTCATTATTTAACACAATTAATTAGTCTCTTTTTAAATTAATTTTGTATTAAAATGGGTGCCACATGCAAGTTTAGAGAAAAAGAAAGAGATAAAGATATTCTTTCTCAGGACTCACAATCTTATTTGCCAAACTAAAGCTCTAACTCAGAAAATAAACTTTACTTAAAAGACAAGATGCATAGTGAGAGTAAGAAATCTATGAATGCTACTAACTCTCCTGTGGCAATGGAAAGACCACATTTCTTTATAATATATCCAAAAAATGAACACTAACGAAATGACTTAATACTATAACTATAAAACCTTAATCGAAATAACAATTATTTTATAGAAGAATACTCATAAATGACTAGCCAATCTATAGAATCAAAATATGAAAGTAATTTTACATTAAAAGGAGTATCTGAAGGATCTTTCAATGTTTTTCGTATATGAATGTATCATAAATTAAATTAAAATCTCTGTAATATATTACACAATGAAATTAGCTATGAAAAAAATGATGTAATCCATTTTATTATCATAAATTAACAATTTTTATTATATGCTTTAATAACTAATAATTAATAACTAATAACTAACTAAAATATGAATTTAAGCCAAAAAAATATTTTTGTAGCCATTAATATTTATTAAGCTATATTCATATAAGAAATTACCAATATCATCCTAAAAATTAAAATTCTGAATATAATTTCAAATAAATTACATTAAATAAATTAATATATTATTCAAATAATTTAATTGTCTAATCATAATTTAATGTTCAGCTTCTTAAAAAATACCCTTCATTCAAAAATGAAATTGAATTACTTTAAAGAGATATTTTATGGGAAATATGAATATCAATATTTATAATATTAATTAATTTGAATGATCTAAATAATTAAGGTTTACATATTTTTAATTGCACTTTTCAGTCTTTAATCATTTAAAACAAGTGCAGCATGAAACATCTAATTAATATTAACTTTGTAACAATTTAAGGAGTCTGTTTTTAAATATATTATTATTTCTATTTTTGCAATTTTGAAAAAAGGAGATATTATAAATTCTAGATCATGGATACTAAAGAAAATTATGTATATATATAAGCATAATTAAATAAATAAAAAATATAATTGAAAACTATGAACATAGTATCAATATTGAATCAAAATAAATAAAATGTATACTTTTAAAAGTATATATAAATTTTCTATTAGATAAATTAATTATTTCAAATAATTGGATAACAATTAATTATATTTTATTTAACATTGATTTGATATTGACTATATGAAAGATCTGTTGGATGTTAAATGACGATTTTTTAATTATTTAAGAAATCCGTACTGGATAGTGTTCTTAAATTAAATTACCTGAATAATCCTGTGGAAACATATTATTCAATTAATTTTTACAAAAGATAATATTAATTACATTTTCCTACTATTTTTGTTATCATTCAATAACTAGATTTATAAATAAAATACAATATATTCCATAATCTCTTAAGATTATTTTTTAAAAGATAGTAATATTTAGGTAATCATAACCTTAAAAAGAACCTGAATGGTAATACTTGCAAATTATTTATGAAATAAGCTTTAAACAATTTATTAATAAATGTTTATAATTTGTAAAAAAAATAAAAAATGGATTAATTTTAGACATGTGAAGGCAAGCTCTTGTTTATAACTTATTATTTATATAAATCTAATCGAATTGGAATAGAGTAAAAAAGTGAAATAAAAGGTGACATATATATATAATTCATAGATATGTTAATTGCAAAAGATTTTAGAATATAACAAGTGATGTAAGAAATAAAGAATGAAACCAATGTACAGAAAATTGAAAGAATGTTAGAAAACATTAATGTATTATATTTCAATAAATAATTAGCCAGAAGAACATAGTCCAAGAGACATAGATGACAATTTAAGTCATACTTATAAATAAAAAAGACCTAAGCTCTTTAAATTCTAAAAATCAAATTTCTCGAAATTTATAGAAGCTAAAGCAAATGAAGATACTGATACTTTTTCTTCCAATAAGCACTTAGAGTTTAGACAGAGACTATATTCATTAGCAGCAGATTCATGTTGATGTTATTATATAAAATATGAATAATTTTTTTCAAGCAAGGAGTGCAAGTATAATATTTCTAATTGGTTGCATGAAATCTAAAAAATATAAACTAGCTGCTTGATATTGATCTTACAAAGTAAGTTTCGATGACTATTAATATACATAATTAATTTACTGTAGATACTAGCGATGTGTCCCAGATTAAGATCAAAAAGATTCCAGACAGAGTAAAATAATTTTAAAGATTAAATATCAAATCTCTGAAAATCATGGCTACAATAATACCTACAACTAAAGAGTACATCATTCTATTTGAAATAACAAAATAGGTCTTTGCTACCTCTTTATAAACATCTTAAACATCAAAAAGTGATTATAGTTTTTATTTGATCAATTATAAAACAGAATCATTATGGATAGCATATTTAGTATTTTCCTAATATTAATTGTATTTTTTACATTGAATAAATTGGCATTAAGATGTAATAAATGTACTTAAGTATATAAAATGAATAAAATGTGAGGAATCCAATTGGATTGATTTAAACTGATACAATTTAGTATTTCCTTTAAACAAATTAGAATAAAAGAGTAATTAACCAGTTTTTATGTTGTAGATTTGAATTCAAGTTACCATTTCAAGCATTTTTGATTCATATAAAAGAATGTCACAATTCCTATTTAATATATAAGTAGAATTCTTAAATGATAAAAAATGTTACTATCTAATGAAATATAAAATAATAATACTTTCTGTCTATTTGATTAAGTGAGTACAAAGTTAGATGAACAGACTCATTGATGGAAATTGTAAGTAATAGAAAAGTTTCTATTTTTATTTCTAGAATAATAATAGAAAAAAAGCTTACTATTAATTAGCAATTTCTAAACACTGATTAAAGAATCAATAATGAAGGGAACAGGATGAGAGAAAAATAATATAAAGTCGTATATACAGTATTTTCTTGAACTACAGCATTCTTCCAAACCTCAAATTGATTTTGGTCTTATTAATGATAGTGTGCATTATAATAGTAATAACTTTATCTGCATTTTTCATATGTTCTACAGTATTCATCAAAAGTGATATGACTTCTTGGATAATTAGTTATTGTATAGAAGAAGCACTTTTTAGTAGGTAAAAAGGTTGAAATGAAAATGACAGCTAATTAGGTTAATAATAATCGGTAAAAATATTATGGTTTTTCTGTCCCATTGTTTTTTTTATCTTCTGTCTTTGATTCCGATGTTATCTCTTTGGCTCGTTCTAATGGTGTTATTTGCTCTTGTATATCTGACATAGATGTTTAAATATTTAATATAATTTATATTATAGAATTTAATATACTTTAAGATTTGAATGACGTGGCAACCTTTTATTACAAAATAAAGATGAAAAATCTTATTGGAGATTTGAATATTAGGTAATAGTAAATGGTAATAAAAATAGAAATGTTAAATAGCATTAATCAATCATCACTTTAAGGAGCTTCTTAATTTGATTCATCCTTTGGCACTCTTATTACTAAGAGTGGAACCTAATGATCTTTGACTTAATCAAATTAATTGAAGTTTCTTTAATTACTTTTCATTTGATTGATCCATCTACCTAAGAATAATTAAATACCTTAAATATTCCTTTTATATTATTGTGTATTCTTAATAAGCAATTTAGAGATACTTGAGATTTGATGCTTTAAGACCTGAGGTTTCAAATTCTAATTCAGGGAATTTCCTAGTTAATATTTTCATATCTTGTTATTTAGTAACATTTTTAGGGGAAAGACATCTATTAGATTACTTTTTTGGTAATCTTCTTCTATTCTCTTCATTTTCTTATTCCTACTCAACTTCCAAAAGTATTTTATTTAGATCAATAAAAGAAGAGAAACTCTAATAGAATTCAGAGTTAATGGGAGTGTTATCAGGTACTTATTCATCTTCAACTTTTTGATTGCCATCATCAAGTGATTTCATCGAGTTGTTAGGTCTTTCTGCAAATCCTATAGCACTTTAAGCTTTGCTAACTTGAGATTAGAAACTGATTTCTGGTAGTTCACTCTTTCTAGATGAATTCTTAAGAGTAGTAGATTCTTATTCATTTTGTTTATCATCTAATAATTAATATTCTTTTTTTTCTTTTGCTTTTTTTCTAATGAGTTTAGCTTTAAGACTTCTTTCTTAAATAACTTTTTGTACATATTATTTGCCTCCATTATATAATTAAAATTATGAGTAAATCTTTCTAATAATTTAAATGATGTATGAATATTTGAGATAGATCATATCATTTATTAATTGATCTCTTTCTTTTTGAGAATAATCTTTAAAGAATGCATATTATAATTCTTTATTGATATCTCTTATTTTTTCGAATCCAGATTATAAAGATCTATGACGATGTTGAATTCTATAAATTAATAGATGTATAAATGTATTTCTTACTAAGGGACTCCAATGCATGAAAATTTAAAAAAATAAATCAGTACTAAATAAGAAATCACATAATTCTTTTTTGGGTTCAGCTATATTAATATTGTTTAATGTTACTTGTAATGAGATGGAAATTATTATATAAGATTTATAAACTCTTACTAATGGAAACAGCATGATCTCCATTCAAAATTAACTTTATTCCTTTGAAGAAAAAAGAATAATCAAAATTAGTAGGTAACACATGATAATTTTGATTGACTTTTTATAACCAAACATCAACTATATTTAATGTATTAAACACTTAAATTGCATCATATAATCTTGTTTAATTGAACAAAATGTGAATGAATTTACTAAGTAACATAGAATTATTGATTATTGCACAAGATGCTTCAATGAATTTGTGATTCTTTAATTACATATTAGATAATAACAATTAAACTATCTCATCATATCCTTATATATTTTACCAATTTACATTGAATCCAAACTTAGATTAAACAAAATTAACCCATTATATCACAAATGGATAATAAAAATGTACTGTTTATTTATCTGGCATTTCTAATTTCAAAGATTCTAGTTCTTTTTTTAATTATTAGCCTTTCTCATTTTAAAATGCTTGATCATAAAATTTATGAATTGAATTAT
Organism: Paramecium biaurelia; assembly: GCA_000733385.1. Classification (NCBI taxonomy): domain Eukaryota; phylum Ciliophora; class Oligohymenophorea; order Peniculida; family Parameciidae; genus Paramecium; species Paramecium biaurelia. The sequence goes on from JPFL01000381.1 coordinate 23,847, forward strand.
TTTCTATTTCTGGAAATAGAGCCTTTTTAAATTGAGGTACTCTAAAATAGGAGAGTACAGCAAATTTAACAAAAAAATCATGTTCTTTACTTGAACAAGAAGTATCAACAACTCTTTATAAACATAGAGGCATAATTTTAATCATTAAAGTGACAAATAATTAAGCATTATGAATACGTTCAATTTAAGTATCAATACTCAAATGATCTAAATCCATATCATCTCTATAAATGAGTTCACTAAGAACAGTATAACAAATTTCTTTAACCATTTCTGTTTATTATTTACTACTCTATTCTAATAAGTATTTTCCATAAATTTTGATTTATACAGATTAACTTATGTAACATATCATCAACACTTTAATATTTGATATTATGATTTTCAGCCAAAGTTGATAGAATTTCATTTCTTATTTTTTCAGAGTCTTTTATCTTTTTATCTCTCATGGTCTATGATAATGTTTCCACTTTTATTTATAATCCAATAAGCCAATCTACTTCTTTATTTGTGTTATTTTTAGATTTAGCCTTTTTCAATAATAAAGTAGATTGATTCACAATTCCAGTTTCAGTTTTGATTCCACTACATTAACTAACATATTGATTAGATCTAATGATAAATGTTCCTGCCCAATTACCTATATATGTACCATCTGAAATCAATTATTCATTTAATTATGCTTCTTAAATTAAGAGTGTATCAGTTTATGCAATTTAAGATGTATTATCATAAAAGAATTTATTAAAACTGATGTATGTACTACCAATTCTTTTATATTCTTCTAATTTTGTTTATTTGTTAGCATAAAGTACAAAAACAAATGTAGTAATTTGAAAATCATCTGCAAAAATATCAAATTCCATAGATGGAGAATCTTCTGTTCTGAATTCCCAAAGAATTTCGTTCTTTGCTTCTAATGCTTTTTTAGTGGAGACATGTCTTTAAGAACCACCTTTAATATGTTAATATTTATATGGAACATCATCATTTTATGAATAGGTTGGATTCATATATTTTGGAGAGATTGCTGATTGAGATTCATTTTCTTGAGATTTAATTTTTAATAGAAAACTATAAGCTATATCACCCAATTATTCTTCTAAAATACAACGAATATGCTTAGTATTAATCTTAAAATGCAATCTTTATGCTACTTTGATATCAAAAATAATTGATGATTTGTTCTAAAATAGTAAATAGCATTTACACTAAATAATATATCATGATGTTATGGTCCACTAGCAATTTCATATATTGTATATTTAATTCTATAATGAACTTTGTCTGAATCGTCAAGGATTTGCTTGGGAGGATATTTGAATATTGTACTAGTGTAAAAAATTGAGTCTGCATACTTTGAGGATCTATGTGTAAATCAAAAGTAAATGTTTAGGGCCACTATACTTAAGGAGTAACAGTACATGTGGGTTTTTAGTATATCTAATCATGGTGGTCTTATAGAGATGCTCATTGACTTTTATACTCACATATGCACTTTATTGTTGTATATTTTTAACCTTTATACCAGAAATTACCATCCTAAACATTAGATTCTACTATCCAAATCTAATATCATTCAGATGCTATTTTCTTGTCTAATGAGAATAACATGCAGTTCCCATTATTAATTTATATTATATTTTGAATTACTCAATATTTCAATTTGGCGTAGTACAACACTACTTACTCCTCATTGGCTTCCTAAAATCTCTATCTAACCATCTCTTCAAGTTGATTCACTAACGTAATTTCATTTCTTCTTGATTGAGTACCATAATTATACTCAGTCTAAAATGTTGAACATAATGCTTAAGCTTATTCTAATAATTATTAATTTCGTTATTATTTTGATGAAGCAGAATTTGATACTGCTTATTAAACACCAATACAAGCTGAAAATTTATCAAATTTTAATTATTATCTTTCATATTATTATTATAATCTTGATAACACTTTATTTACCTTCTCTTTTTGTAAGTTAAACAAAGCAACACTTTAAGCATTTGATTCTATAAATTGATCATATGAATCTTGGATGGCAGATCTCAAATCTTTGAGTAAATGCTCAACCTATTGGAGTGAACTCAAATCAACTGACTCTCCTTGATTAGCCAATTAAATGAAAGCATTAAAAATTGGAGCATAAATTGGAGTTTTGTTGATATCAAAAGATGTTTATAACATTCTTTGACTAACTTTACTTAATTCAGAAAAGCTTCTATATCCAAATGAAATTCCTTCCAATATTGTCAATGCTTCATCTATGGCATGTAATGAATCCTCATATTGTCGACTTCTCTTCTTAAAATAACCTGATTCTGATTCTGATGTAGTGAGAATTGTATTAAGATGTTACTAGAAGGTATTTTCTTATTATTAATTAACCTACTATTATTGAATCGTTCTTTATTTTGAATATTGACAAGTACTTAATTGAGCATTAGAGTCTCTGAGAGTACCTTTGGCGTTTTGAATTTCTGCATTTCTAAAATCATATTCACTATAACATTCTCTTATTTCCACATTAAAGATTTCATCATGGTTGACTTATTCTTAATAGACAGAATCCCTAAATAATCTGAGTATATCTAAAACAGCATCTAATGGAGAATGAGATTTAATCTTCATTTCCACCTCAGCCATAACAGCTGTGATCGATCTCTACTTAGTGTAATTGAGTCGATGTTGATGATTAGTACCAGACACTATAACTAAGATCAGCAAGAGAGCAAAGATCTTCATTAAAAAAATTAGGCAAAAACGAGTTAATGCATTTCAATAAATAAATCAAATTTACTTAGATTTTCTAGTTATCTTTTATCCCAATATTGAATCCTCACCATATAAAGCTAAGATTATCCATACTACACACATTTCTCAAATCTTATAAGTAATCTTGTAATACATATATAGAGAAGATGATTATAATTTTAAAAAGAATAAATATATATTTTTGAATACTAAAAAGATTCTGAATTTGATTGAATTATTATGCCTTGTTAAATTTACTTTATACATACATATTACACAAATTTAAATATTTACCTCAAATATGTCAAATCTCTAAGTACAACTAATTAAGAAGCCTGATGCCAAATATCCTAGAGTGAATGATGTTTTCTAGGTTAAGACAGCATCAATACCAACTGCTAGTCAACTTAAAGATGGTGAAGTTTTGTTGGAAAATCTATACTTCTCAATTGATGCAACAATGAGAGTATGGATTAGTGGGTATTTATCTCATATTAAATGATCTTAGTGCCAAGACTTATGTAGATCCAGTCCATCCTGGTAATACTATGTTTGGTTAAGCTGTCTCAAGAGTTTTAGCTTCAAAAAGTGAAAAATTCTAAAAAGGGGATTATGTGATTGGTCTTGTTAATTGGACATTATATTAAATTATTAGTGATGCCAAATTGCATCTTGTCAAAAGAGGAGGAGACATAGATGATTTGACTGGATACTCATTCCTTGGTCCTCTAGGAATTAGTGGATTGACAGCTTACATTGGATTTGAAGCAATTGGAAAACCAAAGGAAGGAGAGACTGTAGTTATCTCTGCTGCTGCTGGAGCTGTTGGAGAAATTGCAGTCTAATTGGCAAAAACCTATTATAAGTGTAAAGTAGTTGGAATAGCTGGTGGTCCAGAAAAATGTGATTATGTCAAGAAATAATTGGGTGCACATGATTGTATTGATTACAAAAATGAAAATCTCAGTAAAAGATTAAGAGAATTAACACCAAATGGAATACATGTGTATTTTGATAATGTAGGTGGAGAAATGCTTGATGAAATATTGATGCATATCACAGATCACACTAGAATTATTCTTTGTGGAGCCATTGCTACATATAATTCAACTGGAGGTATATTCATTATCATTATCAATATAGAACCATATAAAGTGAAGAATTACCCTAGATTAATTATAAAAAGAGCAGTCATGTAAGGTTTCCTTTATTTTGATCATCCTGAATTATTTAAGCCAGGATAAGCAACCATAACTTAAATGATTAAATAAGGATAAATGAAAGTAATACATATCATATATTTTTAGATAAGATATGATGTTTAAAATGGATTAGAATAAGCTCCAAATGGATTGGCTAAACTATTATTAGGTTAAAATAATGGTAAAGTTGTTGTTAAAGCTAAATCAGATCAACCAAAACTTTGATTAGTTGAGTATATATAACAAATGTTGGATTAATAATATTATTTTTATTCGTTAATATCAATTAAAATTAATATTGCGTATTAAAATTGATTAATATTGTAATTATTAGGTTATATTAATAATCAATATTAATTACAATAAAATTTAAAATAATTACAATAGGATTTTCATCATATCCTTAATTATTATTAATTTAACATTAGAAATCGTTAATCTTAATTTTTATCTTTAATAAGTATAAAATACTATTTTTAATTCTTAAATGTGAGATAAAGGATTAATATATGAAAATTAATTATAATAAAATTATTATGAATATTAAATGAGATATATTTATGAAATTCTCTTTCTCTTGTTAATCAAATGATTTTATTATTTAATTAGAGAATATATTTTATAATTTTTATGTTATAATAAAAGAAGCTCAAACAGTATTTTATAGATAAAATGTATCAATTTCAGTTAAATCTCTATGCTAAAACAATAATTGTAATATAATTTAATTAAGATTTTGAATATAAAATCTGAATCTTTAATTAAATTTCTTATATTTATTTATATTATTAAAAATAAATCCATAATGTAAAACTGAAAAGATGGTTATTCTTCATGACATCATAAACAAATTATATATAAATAATTAAATAATTCGATTGATAAATTTACATATAAAATTAGATTAGCGAACAATAAGTTGAATATGTTTTCAGAAATTGAAATACTTACAAAAAATGAAAGATAGAACTCTCGTCTAGGGACATAAAGAAAAAAATTCAAATTAACAGGACAAAGCATTTTGAATGGTGAACAACATTCTACTTATGATTATTCTAAAAGACACACTCATGAAAGTAACAATATTAAAATACATTAAAGGTGAAAAAGGAGATCACTAAGGTTTTCTTATGAAGATTGGTTATTCAGTTTCAGATGATCCTAATTATTAAGAATATCAGAAAAAAAATAGAGGAAGCTCAAATTCAACAGATTTGTAATCAGGAAAAAGACTTGCAAGTCGATAATCAAATAGTAACTCTGTTGCTACAAGAGGATAGAGCATAGAATTTAATCACAATTTAGAAAACATGAACTGTCCAAGAACCAGTGTGTACAATCCAAGAATAATTAGAAAAACATTTTAATATGATGATTCTGATGGTGGAATTGAGAATTTAAGTGATCATTCACACTATATCAGTATTGATAATACTCCAAAACCAAATAAAAGTGCAAGTTTCCCAAAAGAAATAATATCAAAAATTCCAACTTTGATACAATTTAAATTTAAAAGGATTAGAAGATGTTTCTAAATGATAAAAGCCTTATTGAGAATGAAGAATCTATGCAAGTATAATTTATTTTAAATAATATAGACAAAAGAGAACTTCTTGGTAATTGTAATAAGAAATTTTAAGAAGAAATCAGAAATCACTCAAATTTAATGAAAGTCTTACTGTTATCAAAATTAAGTAATGGACATAAATGGTATTCTCAAAGATGATTTCCATAATCCATTAAAAAAGATTAGATAAGTGCAAACTTAATTTCATTGTAATATTTATTATTAATTATTTAGGACAATCCTGAGAGTATATCATAACTAGAAAAAGATTAAGCCATAATTTTTGTATCAAATATTTTTACTTTTGCTATGTCTAATTTAGTTATTATGACATCCAGCACTAATTTATTAAACGAATTATAAGTATTAATGTATTAAGAACAATTTTTGGAATACAGAAAATAATTTAGTAAATTTGTGAGTCAAAGAGCTAATTATATCTGTTAGGACTATTAAGTATAAACAGAATAAGAAAAATAATTAATTTTATCTGAATGTGTCATCATTAATAATTTGATTCCAAGTTTGATAAAATTAACAGAAAGTTTGGATATATTGAAATTCAATAAGCCAAATATAGAATTTTTAATTAGATGCTTAATTTCTTTAATTCAGTATTTTTTTCTAAATAACTTTTCTAATTTTCCTAAAATTGTAATGAAAAATTAAAAAATTAATTTCTCTTAATATCAATTAGGAAAAAATGAAACTTCAATGATAATTGTTTAAAATACTCAAATCAAATCAGATGAAATGGTTTTTGGTACTTACAATGAATTATAACTAAAAGATTTCTTATCTAAAGAAAGCTGGGTAGAGTCTAATAAAAAGAAAATGAACTAAGTAGTAACTAATTTAATCAGTATTTTCTGATTAAGGTTTTAATATTTGTAAATATTTTTTATTATAACTTCAATTATCATTATATTCTAAATCAATTCTAAAATAATATATAATAAAATTTATGAGTAAATATTTATATGTAATTAATAAGAGATTTGATGAATGCTGAGGTAGTGGAATTAAAATTACAAAATTATTTAATGCAAACCTTATTCATCTTAAGCTTTTGAAAATAATTTACTATTAATAATATTATTTTATATTTCATCTGTATATGCTTTTAAAATTATTTTTACTTAAAATAGAGTTTAAGGAATTAATTCAGTCAGGTTTACACAATTTAGAATAATCAAATAAGGGTAAAGAGATCTAAATACAATTTAAAACAAAAGATAACATTTAAAAGTAATTAATTCAAGTTAAAAATAGATGACTTAATAATAATATGAGATAAAGTTGAAACATTAATGATCTTGTATATTTGAATTCATATATTATGTATATATTTAAGTGAGTTTCTATTCCAAATTATACAATACATCAGTATTCTCATAATTTAAATTAAAATGTAAACAGAGAAACCTACACCAAAAACAGAGGCTGATTATTAGGCTTAAGCAGCATAATTATCAGATGCATAATTATAAGAGGAAATTAATAAACTACAAAAGAGAGCACATGAATTAAGGAATTTTTGTTCAAGGGAAGTGAATCAAAAAAAACAATATGAAGATTAATTAGAAAGTACAAAGAAGAGAGTGTATTCAATCATTATTATCTGAAGGGGTATTATGACAACACTTCCATACTTGGTTGCGAATGTAGTGGAAATCTTGGACATAGAAGCTGATGATTAAGATTAACAAGATCAATCTGTGACAGATGGTTATGCTACAATATCTGGGAAAGGTGTAGTAATTAAGACAACAACTAGATAAACAATCTTTTTGCCTGTCACTGGTTTATTGAATGCTTCATAACTAAAACCTGCAGAATTGATTGGTGTCAATAAGGATGGCTATATGTTATATGAAAAATTACCAACTGAGTATGATGCTAGGGGTAATATTATACTTTTTAATATAATAGTCAAGACTATGGAGGTTGATGAAAAACCTTAAGAAGATTATACAGATATTGGAGGATTAGATAAATAAATTGAAGAATTAAGAGAAGCTATTGTTTTACCTATTGTTCATAAGGAGAGATTTGAAAATATAGGAATTAGGTATTTTTGTATATAATATCAATTAAATAGACCACCAAAAGGAGTACTTATGTTTGGACCACCAGGAACAGGTAAAACTATGATGGCTAGAGCATGTGCTGCTTAAACAAAGGCTACATTTTTGAAATTGGCTGGACCTTAATTGGTTTAAATGTTTATTGGAGATGGGGCTAAAATGGTTAGAGATGCATTTTAGTTGGCTTAAGAAAAAGCACCTGCCATAATCTTTATTGATGAATTAGATGCTATTGGAACTAAAAGATATGATAGTGATAAGAATGGTGATAGAGAAGTGTAAAGAACTATGCTTGAATTATTAAATTAATTAGATGGATTCAGTCCTGATGATAGAATTAAAGTATTATTTAATCATAATCTTAATAGGTTATTGCTGCAACCAATAGACCTGATATATTAGATCCAGCCTTATTAAGATCAGGTAGATTAGATAGAAAGATTGAATTTCCATTACCAAATGAAGAAGCTAGAGCTTAAATATTAAAGATTCATTCTAGAAAGATGTCTGTAGCTAAAGAAACTGTTAATTATATAGAAATTGCTAGAAGTACAGATGAATTTAATGGAGCTTAATTGAAAGCTGTCTGGTATTATTTTTAAATTCTATTTAATAGTGTTGAAGCTGGTATGATTGCATTAAATAGAGGAGGAACATTCTTGATTCATGAAGATTTTGTAGAAGGCATTGCAGTTGTACAAGCTAAAAAGAAAAGTAGTTTAAATTATTATGCTTGAATTGTTTTTCAAAATATCAATATATAAATATCTTAAATTTCAATTTTTGTGCTTTGTTGACTAAATTACTTCTTTCTAAAAATACCTTGTTAATCTGTATTTAAAATCATTATTTAATAATATATATAAATATATGGAGAAGTAATAAATAAGCAAATCATTTACCTACATTCCTACTGAAGAAGAGAAACAGAAAGATAGAGAAAAATCATTGGATGTTCATTAAAAATAACTACTACATCCAAAACTTAAATGGACAGCTATTATCTTAGCATTACTTTCAGTTATTCTATACTCAATTGGGTTCGTATAATTTACAACATTTTAAGAGCATTTATCCAAATCCATTTCGAAGAAGACTCAACTGCCATTTACTTAATTGCCTCCATATGCCTATTGCCTTTAACCTACTGCTTATTCAAACTATGTAAAAAAAAAGAAGATTTGTGACTTATTAATTTTACTTAATTTATATGTTCTTAAATTCCAATATCAGCACATATCATTTTATATGATTAACAAAGTGTAATTTAAATTGATATCAGACTTTTAGACAGAAAATCAAGGAATTATTGGTAATTTAAATATAATGAAGATATTTAATAATATTATTTAATTATATCATCAAATATATAATAAATATTTTAATTATACATTTATGAAATAAAAGAGTAAAAAGTAGGATAATACTCAACTAATGTAAATATAAATGAGAGAAACAATTCATATCTATGTTTAATAAATATTTTTATTTATATGAATTTGACCTTCATCATTTAAAATAAATAATTAACTTCATCATTTAAT